>JAFIDM010037263.1:23156-44508 GCA_023159025.1 Thereuonema tuberculata | reverse complement strand
AGTATTTGATGTTCAAGGGAAAACGCAGCCATTCCTCGTGCAGAGCAATGTCTAGTTTAGAATGTGGGGAGGGAGGCGGGAACCTTGCACACTTTTAGGCCTCTAAAATACCTCACAAAGGTTCAATTACATTAAGATCAGGTGACTGAGGAGGCTAAGAATGAGATGTTCCACTTCATATTCATGCTCATCGAACCTTGGTTGGACACACCGAGCAATGTGGACGGGGGGCGTTGTTGTCATGGAACAGAGGTCGTTTATCAGGTAACAAAGTTTGCAGCAAAGGATGGAGATATCACTTAGGATGCTGAGATAATGCTGTGCTGTGACCTTGCCATGCAGAAATACAAGTGGTCCCAGACCATGCCAAGATATCGCACCCCACACCGTCACAGTGCCTCCTCCAAGCTTAACATTAGGTAGGAGGCAGTCAACATGCAAGGCTTCGGCAGGCATTCTCCACACATAAACACGTCCAGTGGTCTGAAATAAATTAAAGGAAGATTTGTCAGATGAGATGACATGTCTCCACTGCTGTTGTGTCCAGTGACTCTCCTCGTGCTACCATTGCTGTCGCATCAACGTACTATTTGGTGTCACCAATGAGTTTGGAATAGCCACTCTGCCATGAATGTTCATAGCATGCAGTTCCCATTGGATAGTTTTGGTTGATACAGGGTGCTGGAGGTGGGTGCTCATCTCAGAGGTTATCTGAGACACCATTGTTTTGTACTGTCAGGTCAATATCCGCTTCAACACCCCTCTATCTCTTTCAATGAGCTTTGACATTCACCCACTGTTCTGTTTCACAGATGACGTCTTAACATGTTTTGCATCAACAGTTGACACATGCTTCTTGCAATACTGACAAGGTTGACTGTTATTGTCACTGAAGCTCCAGAGAGGTGTTATTGGTTCAATAATCATGTTTCTTTCAAAGTCTGAGAGGTCGGACATAACGGCATTTCATTGCTAGCAAATTCTCAATACAACACATATGACTGCTGCTCATCAACTGATATCTCTGCCTTCATGGCCACTAGGTGGCAAACGTGTATTCTAGATGGCATGGCTCTCTGTTACGCAAATGAAGTATGGCCCATTTTCATATAGGTGTTCATATTATTCTATCCAGCCCGTGTATATTGCTATTGAAGTTAATGTAATAAGCCTCCACCAAAGAATGAAAGAAAAAAAATGATATATTTGTAGTGAACATAAATATGGAAGCTCCACAAATTAAAATAAAAAATGCCAGCCTTAAGCAACTATGGATATTGATTAAATAGTCATATTATATATAAATTATTTAAACAAATGAAATGGGAAGATTACGAGTCTCCAAAAATTAAGGTATAAAAGAAAAACTAATTTCCGATGTTATTGATAATAAGATTAAATTATAAATGTTATTAGTGAAACTTGACTTTAATATAAACATTATACTATTATTTAATATAAACATTATTATTTCAAACATTTTACTACTATAATTATTTAAACGAATATTAGACTAGTATTAATTAAATAGCTTATAATTTCTTATTCTCATAATTATATATTCCTATAATTTTATGTTTATTTCTTAATATTTCTCTTATTCTTAATAAATTTAATAATCTTTTATGAATCAATTTGAACTTATGTTAATGCTTGTAATTTAATTCGGATACTTAATATCAATTCATCCGACCTATACTACAGATGTGCATTTAGTATAAGCACACCTAATAGGACTGAGGAAAATAAAATAAAAAAAAAAATGAGTTTCCTTAGAAATTAAAAGAAACACAATAGTCCTAAAATAGTATAAATAACAAAGGTTGAGACCTTGCTATTTACAAGATGACATCTCAGAATGGCCGTTTCATGCTTTATTGGCGATCATCAGCTGAGAGTAGTCTTCTGTAAATAGTGAGGTCTCAATATGGAGGTCATTAGAATTAATGATGAATGTGAATATGGCACCTTTAAAAATTAAAATAAAACAATAAAATGCACATTAAAAATAAAACAGGAAAATTCATTTCTGGCCTCCTCCAGCCTCAAATGGAAATGAATTTGGAAATTCATTTGAATATTCTCAGCTGAAAATCGCTAATAAAGTTGTGAAATGGCTGTTCTGAGATTTCATCTTGTAAATACTTGGTCTCAACCATTGTTGATATATTTGTATTTAAAATGAATTTAATATTTTTAAAATCCATTTTTAATAGATGCCTAGAATTTTTTTTTTTTTCTGTTTTTGTACTTTTATACAAACTTTATCCAGTTTATTTACTTTTATAACTTCTCTTTATTTATTTTTTTTATTTTTAATCTGAAGTTCCTCAGGTAAAGGAGTTTTATCTGGACATGCTGATGGCTCAGTGGTACGATTTTTCTTTGAAAATGAGAATCCTGGAGAAAGCCAGGTAAAACTGTTTATCAGTATATTCTTTAAAGTTTGAAATATATGAATTTGAAATGTCATGTAACATCGAAGTTTGAAAATTAAAAGGTTTATGTAAGAAATATAAACATTAATGGAAATTGTCTTTATGTGAAATTGTTAAAATACCCATACAACACAGTTACTTATATTATAACGGATATCCATCATAGGTATTCAAGATATCTACTTAACACTTTCAGGTCTTTGCCCATAGGTTCTACGGGTGGCTACGGATTCCCTAAATTTAAATTGTTCGGCAATTCTTTCTCATTGCTTTGTTTTCCTGTAGAAGGTGTTTATGCGAGTGCGACCAGCACAAATGTATGTATACTATTGTAGTTAAAAAATCCACCAATAAATGGCATTTGCTATTGGTAATATCTCGAGGAATCCCAACAAAAGTAACTGCCGCAGTGTGTTTGGAGGTCTGTGTATAGTGTTTTCAAAGCATTTGGAAATGGCTCATTTTTTATTTTGGCTCATTATTAAATTTTAATATAATTATAACAATATAAACAATTAGGTGACTACCAGGGAGGATTCAGGAAGGGAAGATCATGTGCAGAACAGATATTAAATTTGAAACTCATAATAAGGTACAGCAGACTGAGATCCAAGGACATTCATGTGACATTCGTGGACTTCAAAAAGGCATACGATTCTATAGACAGAGACACACTTTTCAATATATTGGAGGAATTCGGAGCTGATGACAAATCAATTGCGATCACCAAAAAAACTCTAACAAACACGAAGTCAAAAGTAAAATTTTTGGGAGAGATTTCAGAACCATTTGAGGTGAAAACAGGAGTAAGACAGGGAGATGGGCTTTCCCCATTGCTCTTCAACTGTGTGCTGGAGAAAGTAATGAGAGAGTGGAGGAAAAGAATGGAAGAGGAAGGAATCAAGAAAATAAAAATAGGAAGAAAGAAAGATAACTTGGAAATTGACTGCCTGGCTTTTGCAGACGATCTTGCAATACTAGCGGAAAACATTGAAGATGCAAGAAGACAAATAAATATACTGAAAGAGATGGCAGAAAAGGCTGGACTACAAATATCTTATGAAAAGACGGAATACATGACCAATGGAAAAGATGCACCAAGACAGATCACAACAAAGTATGGGAAAATCAAGAGGGTTAATAAATTCAAATACCTGGGAGAAATAATTCAACCAAACGCCCTTGACAAAGAAGCGGTCCTAGCAAGAGCAAGAAAAATGGAACTGTCATTCCATTTGACAAAAAATATATACAACAAGAAGTCCATATCTATAAACGCTAAAATTAGGCACTACAATACAGTCATTAAGCCAGAAGGCCTCTACGCCTCAGAATGCCTTGCACTAAACACAGCCAGACAATTGGACGAGGTAGAAAAAAAGGAAAGAAAGATCTTACGGAAAATCCTGGGACCAAAATATGAAGATGGAAAATGGAAACTGAGAAACAACAAAGAAATCTACGCAAAAACAGAAAAAATAACTGACACGATGAGGAAAAGAAGAGTGGCTTTCTACGGACACATTAAAAGAATGAGTGAAGGTAGACTGACGAAGAGATTATTCACCTTCTTCGACAGAAACCCCAAGACTCAGATGACATGGATCAAGGAGGTCAGAAAAGACATGGAAGAAATGAAAATAGATGGAGAAGAGGTGGAGAGAAGAGAAGAATTCAGAAAAAAGATCAGGGGATTCAAGGGTTTTCAAGAAAAGGCAAAGAAGAAGACGGGAGCAAAATGGACGGAAGAAAGAAGGAAACAACATAGTGAAAGAATGAAAGAATACTGGAAGAGAAGAAAGAAAGTAGAAAAATAATCATGAGTTATTTCACGTGGTCCATAGTCGGCCAAATTCGAAGAAAGAAGAAGAAGAAGATAACAATATAAAATATAATTTTATGTTAGATGAGATATAAAACAAAAATGCACAAGACTTAAGAGTTCATTGATCTGTTTTTGGAAATTGTGTTACCGGGAATCCAAGATAGCCTATTTCAGCTTTCCTAACAATTGTCAGTTAGATCCACCCAGTATCTTACAGCTCATTGAACTCAGAAAACATATAAAGAAAAAAAAAAATAGACACAACAATGGCCCTTCATATTAAAAAAAAACATCAAAGCATAAACAAAAAATAAAAAAAGGCCAATCAATTAATCCCTTCTAGCGATTGCTTAGCATGTAAAGAATTAATTGTTAAACAAGAAATGCATATACTGCAGAATTTAAAGTGCATGTTTTTTATTATGAAGGGCCGTTGTTGTGTCTACTTTTGTTTTCTTTACATGTTTTCTGAGTTCACTAAGATGTAAGATACTGGACGGATCGAACTGATGATGGTCAGGAAACCTGAAATAGGCTATCTTGGATTTCCGGTATCACATTTTCCAAAAATAGATTTTGTCTTGTCTTGTGCGTTTTTGTTTTATATCTCATGTAATTGTTCCCACGCACATTAAATTTTGCAGTATAATTTTATATTGTTTAGTAATTTTGAAAAATGTGTGAAAATAGCACGACCTGTGGAGAAAAGCAGGGGAGTGAAGGGTCCGACCCAAAAGTGTTAATATCTACGATATGTATAATATACATATATTATACGCTCCAATGTTACACCGATCTATATATATAGTATGTATAGTAGGTATCTATTATGCGTATATCCTACTTATAATAAATGTTTGTGGAGATATGTATTGTATGTACATCCTATGTATAATATTCATCTGCATAATCTCTATTATATGTACATCCTACGTATAATATACATCTGCATAATGTCTATTATAAGTGTATTCTATGTATAATGAACATTTGTATAGATATCTAATATATGTATATTCTATGTATAATTTACATCCTAAGATATCTATTATATGTTTAATGCACATCTAATATACGTCCATAATATATCCATTAAACATTCAAATACATGTCTATAGTATTTCTAGTAAAATTCCAAACAGTATATGCTATAATCTATTTAGCATCCAATTTTTCAAAAAATATCTCCACATTAGAAGTATTATTGTTTCAGATATCTACAAATGTAATGTATTTGAGTTTGTACTGGGCACATTAAAGAAATATATTTTTACATGTTTGATAAATCTAACCGATGCATTATCACAGAATAGAAAACAAATAGAAGCGAAACTCTAAGTTTTTTTAACACTGCGCATCTTGAGTTGTCGTATCAGTGATAGAAACAATGTATGGTTACTGCTTGTAAAATGAACTCAAAAATAGGTGATTATTGGTGTTTGGCTATAAACTAAAGCTTTTTCTGATTTCCAATTAATAGCAAAACATAAGTAAAGCCTTTCTTCAGTTTAAAAAGAGATGAGATTTTTTTTTTTGTTCTTCTAAAATCCATAACTTAAATAATCCAAAGCCTTTTGCTTGATATTAAATAAATAAATAAATGAAATGAGAACAAAATAAATAAATATATAAATTCCTTATGAATTATAGAAAGCCAACTATAAAAGTACATGTACAATTAAAAATAATAAAATTAAAACTCTCACTCATGACGTTTCAGATTTCCATGTGGCCGAAATCTATTAGTGAGAATAATGCTTTTATAGTTTACTTTTTATAATTTATATTTTAACTGCATGTTAGATTTTTATCAATATATATTCCTTGTTAATTGTTTATCTAAGCATTTGCTACAGTTTTATTGAATTTCAATAATACATTTATGCAAAATGCCTTGATTGTTGCTTAGGAAAAATGTAACTACAGTAATAAAATGCCAAATAAAAGGATCTGACTTAATTTATTTTTTAATTTATTTAATATTTAATTTATAATCGAATTTTATTGTGTTATGAGGTATTGTTTATGAAAACACTACCATATCAAACACTGTTCATAAGGAAACTGACACATAAGGAAAATTCATAAGGAAACATATTAAAATCCAGGAATACCAGATACATCAGTAAAGTGAAGGAATATAGACAATGACATAATATGTTTCAGTAATTAGACGCTGAAGATTTGCACTTGCATCAAGATATGTATAAATGATTGCAGTGTCGTTGTAAATGCTAAGTCATTGTTAAATCAATTGAACATTCCCTTTTTTTCCCAGTAATTTAACATATAGTATTGAAACAAGGCGTGAAGACCTCTTAAAGTTGGATCCTGAACAATTACACAAATACAATAAAATAAGCAGCGCTCATTTTGAACCACATATGTCTTCTAATTTCCTAAGGAATAGATTGAAGGAAGATGCTGTTGAAAATGCATTGAGAAACATCAGTGTAAATTTTGTTTTGCTTCTCCTTCAGTAGAACATGTGTCACAAGAAAATATATTTCATCAACCTATGAAAATAAAGAGTCATCTTGTAAGTTGCATTTGTCAGCAGTTTCTTTTGTTGAGTTTATTGGAGAATTAAAAGATATTTTCCTGCAAAATTTTGACAAAATAGCAATGAAAGAAAATGTATAAGAAGCTAAAAGAAATTAAATATGTTTTTCCTTCTAATGAGCTTCCATTAGTTTTTTTTTTTTTTGAGATTGTCTATTAGTCTTTGTATTTTTTATTGCTTAAAATTTTTAAATAAAGATATTCAGTCTTTACTTTCTGAAAGTAGAAAATTACTTCATCTAAAACATTTGTAGATATTATTATTATTATTATTATTATTATTATTATTATTATTATTATTATTATTATTATTATATAAAACAGTATCTTTGAGTATAAAGTGAAAAATGTCAATATTTCATGTTCACAGACAAATACACTTATTAAAAAAAAAAATCTTAAATTTTTGGAGCATTATATATAATAATAATAATATATAAATTATATCATGTTGTAATTTTTATACAATGCTATCATTTACCTTGTATTTTTAGTTTTGTTTTTATATTGTTCTTTAAATGAAATAATTATGTATAAAAATATTTGTTTTATTTATTAAATTTAATTAATTTTATTTTTATTAAAGCCCTTCTAAAGATTATACACCCACTACGAATGTATGTCCAGAATAAGAAAGAAAGAGGAAGTCAAAATTATGTGAAGAAAATAAACTAAGGAGGAAAATCTTATTTGTATTATTGTTAACTCGTGTACAGAAAGAAAGAGCGATACATCAGTCCAACATGACTGCTGTTGCACCACAGCAGGTTTAGGGTCATTGAATTGTGTTCTATTGCAAAGATAGGAAGTTTCACTTCTGTTTGTTTTCTATTCTGTCGTATTAGAGACAGTTTGGAAATTTAATGGATGTATGATTGACATCTATTTGGATATTTAGTAGATTTTGCTTCACTGCTCTGAAATATGAAACTTCTATGTTGAAAGCTCAAGGTTTTCTGTTTGCAGATTTTCAGGTGTAACGAAGTATTAGTAATAGTAAAACCAATAATGAAAATTCAGTGAAAGCCTTTATTAAAGGTGTTACAGCGATATATGTATATTGTCTCAATCAAAAACATAGATTATTTACATTTATCACCTAACAAATAATGACTGACTGAAATGATTTAGTAGTCATTTAAAATAAGATGTTAAGCATAGCCACATGGCATAAAAAGACTTAACTACATTACAGTAAAAATTTTTAAAGGGGCTGAAGTTTATCTTTTACAGTTATAAGAATGAAATATAAACTTTCATTTTCAGTAACAGAAAAATAAACCCTTTTTTTTCCTCTTTGCTTTTTAACATTTTTAAAAAAAGTATCTATGTCAAGTTCTAGTTAAAAACTTTTAATCTGTCTTTTTTTTTTTTTTTTTTTTGTTAGGGTAAGATTCTTAGCCACTCTTGTCCTCCATATGCATTAGCTTGGGCCAACAATTCAATTGTTATTGCTGGTTGTGATAAACGAGTTATTGCCTATAGTCGGGAAGGCCGCCCAATGCAACAATTTGATTTTAGTCGAGATGATACGGAACATGAATTTACATGTGCCATATGTAGTCCTAGTGGCCAGTCAGTAGTGATTGGAAGTTATGATAGGTAACATTATTTTTACCCTTTACATTTATAATAAAAAATTAAATTATTTAAAAAAACTTTTTATCTATTTCACAAAAGTTCATATGTTTTCTTTAAAATTTTAAAATATTTAAAATCTTTGATAACTAAAACATTTCTTTAAAAAAAAAAAAAATATTTTTAATTATATTTGAAACTAAAATTTCACTGAAACTGAATTGTTTAGTAATGCAAATTATTGAATGTAGTTAGGTAATTCTTATACTTTATATTATTATATGAGAATTAGTAACTGCAATTTCTTTGAATAACCAAGTATCAAAGAAATTCTCAAGTATATCTGATTTGACTAATATAAGTTAACTTTTCTTTTTAGATTGCGAATATTTAATTGGAGTCCTCGTAAAGGCACGTGGGAAGAAGCAAAAATGAAAGAAATTCCAAATTTATATACCATAACTTGTTTATCTTGGAAAAAAGATGGCTCCAAATTAACAGCAGTTTGTATATTACTTCATCTTTTTATGAGTTATATGTAGTATTTTCCTAAGATGTATTTGTTGCAATAGACACTTAATTACATACCATAACTTTGCTTTAATGTTGTATTATGTTTTAAATTTAGAGAGTGATTTCTATTTACTTCTCATTATATTGGGTGAGTGCAAAAGTTCTACCCGTTTTTATTATCCATAAAGAAGAGCAAATAAATGCAAAATGAACAGCACCTATTACTGTGCATAATCCCCATTGCTATCTAGGACTTCTTGCCATCTTTCTGGTAGGAGATGAATCCCACGGCGGTAAAATTCCGGCGGTTTCGAGTCAAAAAAGTCTTGAAGGCAATTTTCACAGCATCAAGATCATCAAAGATTTTCTGACTGAAGGAATTGTTCAAGCGCCGAAATAGGTGATAGTCAGTTAGTGCCAAGTCAGGAGAATAGGGAGGGTGGGGTAAAACCTCCCAACCAAAGCCCAGTAACTTTTGGCAAGTGATGACAGCAGCATGTGGCCTGGCATTATCGTGATGAAGGATAACACCGCGACGATTGATGAGACCTGGCCGCTTTGCTACCAAATTTGAATGCAGCCTGTCTAACTGTAGACAGTAGAAGGCAGCATTGATGGTTTGGTTGAGTGGCAGGACTTCCCAGTGAATTATTCCCTGCACATCCCACCACACACTCAATAACACCTTCTTGGGATGAAGTTCAGCTTTCGAAGTCGATGTAGGCAGATCAGAAGGGCGACACACACAGTCCTACGGCGCTTTACGTTACGGTACATAACCCACTTCTCATCTCCTGTCACAATTCATGTCAAGAATGGGTCATTTTTGTACCAGGAAAGCAAGGAAACACAGGTGGCGATTCGGTCATCCCGTTGCTTAGCTGTCAGATTATGTGGAACCCAACGATCCAACTTTCTCGTAAAACTCAACTTAACCATCCGTCTCTCGACCATTGTCTGGTGTACGTTGAAGGTCTCCACTAATTCTTGCATGGTTGGGTTCGGGCTGTTCCTTATGGCTTGGTCAATATCGTCCTCTCCAACTGTGATGGCCGTCCACTCCTAGCCTGAACTTGGCAGCTTCTGTCTCATTCCCTAAATTTATGAAACCATCGACGACATGTGCTTTCGTCTATTGTATCTTCCCCATAAAACTTGACAAACATTGCGACATGCTTGTAGCTGCCGTACTCTTTTTATCGAACTTATATAACAAACAATGTTTTATATGCTCCTTCTCGCATTCCATGTTACACCCTCTGATATTTTTTTGAGATGATTAACTTTGTGAGACACGATGAATTTTTACGTGAGGCATCCACATGTTTGATTGGCAGACGATTTGTGTCATTACAATGTCATGTGTGAGGGCAATTCCATTGCAAATTTTCATATCCAAAAATAGGTAGAACTTTTGCACTCACCCAATATAATAATACTTAAAATCTGCTTCAGAATTAAAACAAACTTTGTATTCTCTTAAAAAAAAAAGCAGTAATTTATATTGTAATTCGAACTTTCTATTACAGTTAATAATTTAAAAAATCTACAAACTATAAACTAAAAATAATTAGAAAACATAATAGTGCATAGACAGAAGTTTCTGAAGGAAGACAACTTTCAAAATCACTTTTACATTGAAGTATCAAAAAACTGAGACAGTCGCTTCTATTGCTAGTATATGTCACCACACCCCACACTAAATGGTATCTTCAACAATTATAAGTACATACAAAGGCAGATATCTTTGCAATCCTTGTAGAATAATTCACAGTGATGATGATAGCACGTCACAATTTAAGTGACTTTGAACAAGGTTTGATCACAGGTGCCAGAGAGAAGTCTGCAAGAAATTTGGATTTTAACACGTAACAATTTTAAGGATGTACCATGAATACACAACATTAGGCAGGACATCAGTGTGTGTCACCACTGCTGCCAACAAAAAATTCTGAACAATTGTGGACAGTGTCATCTGGCACACATCTGATCTGTACGCAACATTGCAGCAGATAACAGAAGAATTCAGTGCTGGGGCCACATGTAGCATCAGTGTTCAGATAGTATAACAATCTCTTTCTTCTATAGGATACAGGAGCAGACGGCCTACTTCAGTCCCATTGCTGACCCAACAGCACAAGGCTCTGTTCCTCATCTGAACTCGGGAACACCGCCACTGGTTGCAAGGTGACAGAAACATGTGGCCTAATCCGACGAGAAGTAGTTTTAACCATTTCTGGCATATGGACATTTATAAACATGAAGAAAACTTCATGACTTTGTTATGGTGTGGGGTGTGTTAGCTGGCAGACTTTAAGACTTCTGATACATCTCTAAACATCATCTGTAAACATCTGTGAACAGCTGATGCTGTGTAAGCATCCTTGCAGATCATTTGCACCTAAGAATGTCTTCCATTCTCAAAGATGGCTGTGTTGTCTCTTTCAGCAGGACAATGTGCTACTTCAGAGGGCTGCAGTCACCTAATTTTGGCTGCATTCCTCTTTGTTTGGCATCAAGAATTGGCCCAGTTGTTTGCTGGATTTGAACTCAAGAGAACACTTAGTATGTGATTCTACATGCCATCAGTGGCAGGGTTCCATCCCCTGTGAATATTAGGAAATTGGGACCACAATTAAGGAGACACAGTGTACGTTATCTACGTAGTACTTCAGAGAGCTCAAGGAGTTCATGTCCCATCGTGTTGCTGCAATAATCTGATTGAAAGGAGGACCTATGTGTAAGGAGGACCTATGTGTTACTTGTGGTGTGCCAGTGTACTATGAATCAGCTGTTGTTTATTTCTTTTTACATAAAAATTAATTCTCAATACAATAGTATATGAGTGTATATATACTGTTATTACCATAAGCTAGTATATAATACTAGTATAAAATAGTATATTAGTCATTTACTTGCAGGTTGACATCTGAGATGGATTTCTTTACTTAAAATAACTTCTTGAGAATGCCAAAGACATGAAAGTCAGATGGTTACAGATCTGGGCTATAAGCTGAATTTGGAAGTATCTTCCACCCAAAATTTGGTAATAAGTGCATTGAAACTTCTGAGAAGAATATCTATTAGAACATCAACCCCATTGTATTATGTCAGCACATTTTAGTATCTGCTCTGATTGATCATTTTACGTTCTCCAGGATCCCAACAAAAAAAAAGCCCACAGTGGCTAATTAAATATGTTTTGATGGACCAACAAATCTGTAGAATATCTTTGTAAGAGATGAAAGTATTCTAATTGCACAAATCACTTCACAGACGCTGAGTGTGTGGCACAGCTTCCATACACCTTTTTATTTAATAACATTGCACTTGACAAGATATGCAGCTTCTCCAAATGGCAAATGCTGACTAGATTTCAGTTGACTGCCCATTGTAGTAAACAATTTCTTTTCTTTATTGAACATTATTTAAATTCCTAAAATATTTAAGAATTTAAAGTCTTATGACACTACTTTTAGTCTTATTGACTTTGTCTAATTTGCTCACATTTAAAATATATATTATCAGTTAGAAATTATGCAACCTTGGTTGGTAACTTTATTTGCTATGAAAGACTATTTTTTTTTTCAAAAAAAAAAACCAATTAAAAACCATTTAAATAGAATCTAAGGTACCAAGAACCATAGGCACCTTTTACAGTTCCTTCGTAACCTAAAAACTGATCTGTTTCCATCAGCCAAGAGAAACAAAAGCACGATCATTGATATCAAGGAAGACTTTTGGGACCAATCATCTCTCAAAGATTACAGGCAGTTCAGGAGCTGCAAGTTGCCCACTCTTACCTTAGTTAATGAATTTCTAGATTTCTGCAGCCTTATAAAATTGCATTACTAAATAATTTATAGTTTTTTCATATCACTAATATTATCATTTCTGTTAATTTTTTAGGGTACTTTGTGTGGTGGTGTGGAACTGTTTGATTGTTGCTTGAAAAAATCAATTTTCAAAAATAAGTTTGAAATTACATATGTCGGCATTAGTCAGGTAATTTTTAATTAGTCAGATTACATAGAGTTTAGCTTTACTTAATAGAGTTCAACTTGTTTGTTGTTTCTTTTTTACAAAAATTACAAAAATGATTAACACATTTGTGTTGTTCATGATCTTTCTTTTGGGAATAAATGAAATCAGTAGATTTGTCTTTCAAGAACCATCATTGCTCATGGGCTGTGAAATATAGGCTTCTATATTTCAGTGACCATCAAGACCAATTTTGTGGTGATTTGCCAAAGGAGTTAAGCCCAGCAACAACAGTTGGGAGAAAACAAAGTCTACAATTGGCCATTTTGAGATAACATATTCAGTCAATCCGTTTTAGATGCATCTATGATATGCCAAACTGATCTAAGTCCACTGTACATAGTTCAGCTTCTATACGTAGATAAAACCTTGCATTCTAAATTAGACAACTCTGAACTTTCTTTTTCATTTTCTCCCAACAGTTGTTAACTCCTTTTGGCAAATCACCACAGAATTGAGATTAGGTGATAACAAAAAGTACATATAAATGTGTTTATCATATTGCAACAAAACAAAAATAATGTTAGCATTACTATACTTTATCATATTAATATTATCTGATATATTGATACTTTGAACATTTGTGTAATTTTTGAAATGAAAATTCTCATTAAGCTTTGTTTCCCAAAATGTGGCTACAATGCATTTCCTCCTAATAATTAATAGAATTTGCAAAACCATCAGTTGAATAGTAGCTATCAGGTTTAGGTATTGCATTGAATCCTGCAGTTTTGATTAACATTGAGTAACTTGCATTCTTTTCATATCTGAATATAAAGAAATTTTTTTGTCCTAAGTTTCTTAATTTATACAGGATGCTTACAAAGAGAATTAGTAGTAATCTACTACTGCAGAAACTGACTGATATGGGAAACATGGAAAGTCATTGTGTTCATCTAATTAATGATGTTTTTCTGACCAACAGGATTGTCATTGGCAACTAAAAAGTGACTATTAGGGACTATGGTGATTTTTTTAGGCAAAAACTGCTCCAAAAGCAACTTTTTTAAGTTTTAGGATACTATTTACAAATGTTTTGCAATAAATTCATTTTCAAGTAACATCAGTAACAAACATAACTATGGCAATGTCGAACATCACTAGTGCCCAATCCAATATCAAGAGCATCATACATTTTCTCGGCCAATTGACTGTTTAACTGGTGTCATCACAATCTACACCAAAGTTCAAAGAGCTCTATGCTAGGGTTTTAGCATTGGAAACAGTTAGTCAAGCCTGTGTTTATCCTGGTTGTAAGAAAAAGACCAAGATAAATATTAAAAAAAATTATCAGAATGAATTTTTAAAACTTCAAGAAAGGCCACCTTAGGGATTTTTTCCCTTATTTTTGAGAATTTTTGGAGAAACATTAAGACGAAAAAAAGTTGTATTTTTGCATATTTTGAGGTTTGGATTGCCATAGGCCACATTGCATTCCAATGTTGAGAGCTTCTGATTGGTTCACTCAAATCCACGCAAATACTGATCTGACGTACTGAAACTCATTTTCAGAAGTAGGATTGTAGAAGAATAAATAAATAAATAAAAAACAGTAATAAAATTATTTATTCTTCTACAATATTTGAAGTTAATATCATCCATGTCTTTGTTTTAATTGTACTTTTTATTTATAAGTCATTATATTCAACAGTTATTATAAAAGATAGGACAAAGAACAAAATTGTTTTATTATTGTTGTCATAGTTGAATTCTAAAGTAAATGAACTAAGGAAGGAAAACAGAAATAAATTCAATTTTAGTTGAAGGAAACAAAGGTTGGCTTAAATATATCAAAGTTTTGTTTGCTTGTAAATTATAAACTCATACTTAGTATTGCCTCCCTACGTTTCAAACTTTTCTATTCTACATATGTATGTCCTATTTTTTCTTTTTTTTATGAGAGTTAGCATATAAGGATAATGGAAAAAGACTACTAAATGAGCCAGATAAGCAACTAAATCATTGCTAGAAGGAGACTATTTAGGCTGCTATTTTTAACTTTTCAGGCTACTAAAGCAACTGATTTCAATGTGTGGTTGTAATGGCAACCCTGAAATATATAAATGATTTTATAAATATACATGATTATAAAGAGAACAAAAATAAATATTATTTTAATAAGAAGTAAAGGCATTAAGCGTTCTTTAACGTGCGGAGTGAACTAATCAAGAAACACAATGAATACGTACACACTATGCAAAGGATTCGCACCCTGAGCTGTCATCGTGAAGAGACTGGGACGGACCGATTCGTCCTTATTACGACTCGTCAGCCAGATGAGTTGACTGATGAGTCCTAATAAGGACGAAACAGTCCATCCCAGTCTCTTCACGATGACAGCACGGGGTGCGAATCCTTTGCGTAGTGTGTGCGTGTTCATTTTGTTTCTTGATTAACAAGTAAAGGCAGTTTATATTTAAAAAAGATTCTAATAGCTAATTGTTTTAATTTTGAATGTTAGAGTGAAGGGAAAATAATTCACATATTTGAATATTTGAAACTCTCAAAATGGCTGTGTAAATGGCAACAGTGTCATTAGTCACATATTTGAACTTTCGTAATAATTACAAAAGCATGAAAAACATTTTTATTTATTGAGAATTTATAAGAATCATATGATTACAAAGTCACCCTTGAAACCTTTCCATCCTTTGTGAATTTTGAACTTTCGTGACAACAAAGTTATTTGATTTAAGTACCTGTTGATTTACCTGCTGCTGGCATTTCACCTTCTCAATTGATGAAATTTCTCTCTAAGCTTAATATAAATACATTGCAAGTGATAATACACTTTCTGCTTTTGTATGAATTTTTCTACTAATTAATTGAAGATGCAAATTTTAGATATTAATGCTAACAGATACTAGTATTTATGTAATAGTCTAATAATGTTAACAGATTAGTTATTATTCAAGAAAACATACAAAATATAAAAAATTAACATAATACTGATTCTTTCACATCTTTCCCTATGTTCAGTAGATTAGAATTTACATTCTTAGGAGGAAAAACAAATGTCAATTGAAAAAATACTTAAAAGAGCAATTATTATACTTATGAGATTTATACTAGTTGAGACATCTATAATGAGATTGAGCATTCAATAATGTTACTATTGAATTTTCAGATTTCTTTAAAAATTTCGTTAATAGTAACACACACATACTGTTTCAGAATTCCTTCCGGGATTTCAGAGGTCTGAGGTTCACAAACTTGCTTACAAGTGCAATTATTAGGAATGTAGGTCAGTTGTTTCATCCTTATTAAGATTCATCATTAGTATTACCTAGATGATGAATTACATGTAATTTTGGATCTCATTCTTGCTCCCGCCATTGGAACCCACAATGCAAACAACAGTAATAAAATATACTACAAGCAGTGCAAATTCAAGACCTTTGATTGTCTGTGTACTTGTGATAGTAAATTCCTACTGATAACAGCTCATATATGATTATGAAAAATGACATTTTCTTTATTCATGTTTCATGTGCACGTTAAACCCTTTATTTTGCACTATACGATCATTATTTTAAATTACTTCAGAAGTAAATGATCATACTTTATATAATTTTAATGTTTTTGTAAATAAGCATTGTTTTTATTTTTACTAAAAAATTAGGTCATTGTGAAGAATCTGGCTACAAACACACGAGTATCTTTAAAATCCTGCTATGGATATGAAATTGATGATGTAAAAATTATGGGCCACGAACGTTATATAGTTGCTCACACATCAGATACAATATTGTTAGGTGATCTTCAGAGTAGCAAATTGAGTGAAGTAAGTTTAAGTTGTTGCTTTCTATCTCAGTAAAAATTTATATACTTGTAATTTTTGTTATATTTAAAAGCTTTTTTTTTATATTAAAACTCAAAATATTAAAAAAAAAAAGAGGGAAAAGGATTTAATTCCAGTTTTAGTTGTTATTTATATAAGTATTTTTAACTATAGTATTTAATTTTAGCCATTTACTTTGATTCTATTACTTAACCTTAAAACTATTTTAATTATATAATTATTTTTAATGTCTTAAATTTGAAAGAGGTAAAGAAACACATTTAGCATGAAAAAAATTTTGAAAAAACAAACAAACATGGATCAATCAATAAATTGAGAAAAATTTGTATACATTTTATTTTAGGTTCCTTGGGGAAATTCTGGAGGAAATGAAAAATTTTATTTTGATAATGAAGCAGTAAGTTAGTTTTCTTATGATATTATTATTATTTAATAAAGTGTTACAGAAAGAAAGGAATGTGATATCTCCAAAAATTAAACTAAAACCAAAAACTTTTTAGTGTTACACAAAGACTTTGTATTTGAGCAGAGCTGCTTATACAATAAATTTAAAACAATGATTATCAAGTAAGGCATTTCTATGCTAATATGGAATTTTCCTTAAAAAAAGAAAAAAAAAAAACTATATGTCTATATATCTTTGCATAAACAGTTCTATGCAAACATAGAAAAAATGCTTCTGTGAAGAAGTTTTTACAAAAACACTAATTTTATTAATCTTTAATTTAATTGATTTTTTTCAGTAGCCTTTTCTTCATCTTCCATTATGAAGGACTAATGGAGGCTTATGCCATAATTTCACATGTACAGTATGTGCCAAAGCGAACATAGAACTAAAATTGGATATTGAGCTTTAATATACAAAAACATATTCACTGATTACATTCTATATAAAAAATATTTTCAAAATGACGTCCATTGTGTTTCAAACAAACTTTGTAACTTTCATGTAGTCTCAAACATGTTTGTAAATAGAGATTACTGCAGTCGGTGAAAGAACACCACTATCTTTTCCCGTAATTTCATAATTGTTGTCAGTGGGTTCTCCTTAAAAATGGACTTCTTTAAAGCATACCTCATACACAGGCATCGCGGGTGTAAGGTCAGGTGAATGCTGTGAGTAAGGAAAATTTGTTCCCCAAAGTGTTCACTTGGAGCAAAGCAAGTGAGGTTCTGACCATTTGGCAGACTGCTTCATTCTGTTGGAACCATTGAGGAGGCATGCAATGTTTCTTGCACTACAAAATCATAGCAGATCCCACAAAAATGGTGTGATAATGAGGTTTGTATACTGATCCTGGTTAACTGTTACAATACTAACATGAAAAAATGTTATGAAGAAAAAAATTAATATGACCTCTTAATATGTCCTACATTAATTATATTTAACAGAATATTGATTTATCATTCAGAAGAAATGGAATGACTGTTAGTATGATTAGATACTTAAGAAGCATGAAATAAAGCTTGCAAAATAACAATAGTAATACCGAAGAACACTCTGGTAAAACAAAGCAATGAAATATTCAATGTATTATGAATATACTACTAATTGCTTGAATTATGTAATTTTTATTTATATAAACCAGTTAGAAGTTTTAAGTTTTTTTTTTAGTCATAACAGCCAATTTCGAAACTTTTATAAAGGGAAGATTCTAATTCAAACTTTAATTGAGAACTTGAAAGTAAAAATTTAACTTTTCTTATAATAAATATAGAAATAGATACCTCAATTATGATGTAGTTAATTTTATGGCCTTTTAATAATAAATTGTTCTCATTCTCATTAATAATAAATTGTTCTCATGAAATTTCAGTTTTTCTGTTGTGCTATTAACTTCAAGCATGCTATTCTTCCAATATTGAATGTCATTTAAGTAAAAAAGGAGAAATTTTTCTTCATTCATGCTTTCTCCTGAAATATTCACAATTTTTCTCACATTGAATCAATCTTCATCACTTTCATTATGAAAGTTTCAAAAGTAAATTTAATCGTTGAAGTTAAAATATATTTTGGAAATTATTCACTGTTAGTTTTACAGTGCTGCTATTTATTATGCTAATATTTTAAGTATTCTTTATTAACATTATTCTTCAGTATATTCAAATAACCAAATACTACTAAAATTTCAAAATAACGCTTACTTTAATTTCACTATATTTCATTTCTCTTAGTGAGAAACTTCTTCAGATGAGAATCAAGGACAAGAAATTATTCCACTTCCTCATATATTCATTCGGATTACAAAAAGAACTAAACAGTTATAACAAAAGCAATTCAAACATTTCATATCTTACCTAATGCTACATAATAATAACAGCAATTCATGTCATGTTATATCAGACATTTTCCTTTTATTTTTAAAAGCTCTGATGTGTTCTCTTCATAGTCCTGCCTGTGCTTCCAAAATATGCACCTTCACAGTCTTTACATGTTAAACTGTACAATATGAAAAAGTTAAAGATATTTGCAAAGAAAATAATATTCGAATAGTTTATGTCCGAACACATTAGAGCTTTTAAAAGGAAAATTTCTGATTGGGTAAACTACTGCTTAGAAAATGGACACCATCCGAACCCTATAGTAAAAATTGAATGTAAAATGTCTGAATAAAAAGAGAGATTAATGCTTGAATCTTGTTTAATTAATTGGAAGAATTGTATAAATAAGATAAATTCCTTAAAGTAAGCAATGTTTCTTTCAGATATATGAAAGAATTCATGAAGAAATAATAGCATTATGCTAATAATAGCATTAGCATAGGAAAATAGGTTTATTTGTTATTGAATTGTTGTTATTAATATTACATGACATGAATTGCTGGTATGATTGTTTAGTTCTTTTCGTAATCCAAATGAATATTGAGGAAGAAGAATAATTTCTTGTCCTTGATTCTCACTGAAGAAGTCTCTCGCAGAGAACGAGGAAATATAGTAAAATTAAAGTAGGAATTGTTTTGAAATTTTAGTATTATTTGGTTATTTGAATATATTGTACTAGCTGGGTACCATCGCTTCGCTCTGGAACCCTTGCATTTAGAGCATTAAAAAAAAACTTTATTTATTTAACAAATTAATATTGAGATCGGAGAATGTACAACTTCCCAGCCCGTTGTAGCCTTCTCCGCTTAACTCAGGTGTATTGCGGGTTGGCGCCACACACCTCGGGTTGTGCCATATACATTTTTGCATGTAGCTTGCAAACGCAGAAACGTTTGTGAATGACTGATATATCGTTCGATAGAACTTTCAAATACCAACATTTTCTTAATATAATGTTCTCTCCCAACTTTTATACTTTTCATGTAAATTGAGAAAAAGTCAAAATTTGACCCTTTAAAAGTGTTTTGTTTGTCTTAAAAAGATCTACATTTTATCCATTTGCATGACCAATCTATCTCTTATAGTTAGGTCACAAAATTGAAAAAATGTTAAGTCTTATGACAATGACAGAGAGAATAACGTTTTTATAATATATAATTTTTTTGTGTTCTATTGGTTGTATAATTTTTTTTTATTATTATTAAAATGTACACTACTATTTTTCCTGTACAAATGTAAATAGATACACATTGTTGAGATTGAATTTTACGTTGAGTGGATGTATTAGTTGAATAAGACAAATTAGGTATTTACACATGTAATTAACAACACTACTGGTTTCTGATGCCACCTGAAGAAACATGCATGTTGCATGACAAACTGATAGTATTAATTAGATGTCTGTATTTAGTTGTGTAAGCCTTTTCTATTCAACAGATACAAATTGTTTTTGGAAATAAGAGGCCTTATTTATCCTTCTAATCATTTTTATAATTACTAAAGTTATAGCTGTCTCAAATTACCATTACTAATAACTCAAGGTGTGAAAGCAAATAACTCTGCACTTTATAGATCCCCTGTTTTTCATGTATGGCTTTCAGTTTTGCCATTCAGAATATTTACTTATTGTTTATTTACTTATATAGGTATGTATGATTTTTAATGCTGGTGAATTAACATTAGTAGAATATGGATGCAATGAAATATTAGGATCTGTCCGAACAGAATTTATGAACCCTCATTTGATCAGGTAGAACTGTTTTTTTATTTTTTTGAAATATCATTTCCAGAAAATCGTATTGTTATGCTCTTTTGTACTTTACTCTATCAATTTTCCATCTCTCATTCAGTGAATAATATGCAGTGGAATGAAATTTGCATCATAAGTCAGAGCTAAATACAGGGAGTGGACACAATAATATGAACACCCATATGAAAATGGGCCATGATTCATTTGCACAGCAGAGCCACACCATCTGGAATAGATGTCTGCCATCTAGTGGCCATGAAGGTGGAGATATCAATCGATCAGCAGTAGTCATATGGGTTGCATGTGACAATTGTGCTAGCAGTGAAATGCCGTTATGTCCAACCTCTCAGATTTTAAAAGGGGCATGTTCATTGGAGCACACCTCTCTGGAGCTTCAGTGACAAAAACAGCCAACCTTGTCGGTGTTGCAAGAAGCAGGCAACACAAAACATGGTAGGTGTCATTTGCAAATAGAACACTGGGTAAAAGTCAAAGTTCAACAACAGGGTTAGATGGGTGTT
>JAFIDM010037262.1:75212-104575 GCA_023159025.1 Thereuonema tuberculata | reverse complement strand
AAAAATTCGCTCTCCTATGGGGGGCAGGGACACCCCACTTGGGTGGGGGAATGGCGACACATGGGCCTAAGTGTCCCACCCCCGATCGACACCGGGACCTTGTATTTAAGGCCCCTTCTCGGGCCCCCCAAGTCAATTGCAAAAAAGGGAAAAATTCGCTCTCCTATTTGGGGCAGGAACACCACACTTGGGTGGGAGGAAGCCAACACAAAGGCTGAAGTGTCTCACCCCCGACCGACATCGGGACCTTACATTTAGGGCCCCTTCTCGGGCCCCCCAAGTCAATTGCAAATAAGGAAAAATTCGCTTTCCTATGTTAGGCAGGGACACCATATTTGGGTGGAGGGATGCGACACAAGGGCCTAAGTGTCCCACCCCCGATCGACATCGGGACCTTATATTTAGGGCCCTTTCTCGCCCCCCCCCCCCAAGTCAATTGCAAAAAGGGAAAACTTCGCTATCCTATGTGGGCAGGGACGCCACACTTGGGTGGGGGGAATGCGACACAAGGGCCTAAGTGTCCCACCCCCGACCAACACCGGGACCTTATATTTAGGGCCCCTTCTCGGGGCCCCTAAGTCCGGGACCTTATATTTAGGGCCCCTTCTCGGGGCCCCTAAGTCAATTGGAAAAAGAGAAAAATTCGCTCTCCTATGGGGGACAGGTCCACCACACTTGGGTGGGGATAGCGACACAAGGACCTAATTCTCCCACCCCTGATCGACAGTGGGACCTTATATTTACGGCCCCTTCTCACGAGCCCTTTCTTTCTTTGAGTGGCATTGCAACGCATGCCGGGTACAGCTAGTTTCTATAATAAAAAATCAAAAAAAAATCGACTTTTTGTGACTTCAGCCCTGCACACATTTTGACGGTTATTTTGTTGATCTACACAGCGGTAGATCATCCAGCACCAGGCAGGGGACAAACTTAAAAATGAATTTAAAACCATAATAAAACACCTAAAACGTTTTAGAAGTTCTTCAAAGCGACAAGTTGCATAAGAAAAATGAGTACCTGGATAGCTTCAGATCACTTAAATAAAACTAAGAATAGACATAAATATCGAACAAAATAATGAAAAATTTATTTTAATTAACTGTTAAAAACAAATACATAAGAAAATGAAATCAATGATTGAAGTAAATAACTAAAAGAAAACATTTAAAGGTTTGTTTTCACTTGGGTGAAGTTGTTCGGAATTTTTTTCAATTTTTTTGTAAAAAGACGAGAAAACAACAAAACCCCAACAACAAAAAAAGAGCTAAAAAAAATAACAACAACAACAATACATAATCAATTTGAAAAGATAGAAATAATTTCAACAATAAAACGTCCTCGCCAGGAATCGAACCTGCAACATCCACTCCGAAGACAGTCATCTTATCCATTAGGCCACGGGAGCTACATTCAAAGTATCGCTCTCAAACCGGAAAATGAAAGTAAACTTTTTCACAATTCATCAGTTCATCGCGGCAATGGCTCTTCTCAGCAACGCTGCGAGATTATTTGTACACTCTTTCCAATAGTGATTTGTAAATATCACTATTGATATTTATAGTGATGGCTGGAATAAAACGAAAGAACGTTGGCTGAGTGCGTGTCTGTGATATTCTTCAAACTGGACAAGCATTGCCAGAGCCACGATTTGTATGTTCTACAGTGAATATTTTGGGAATGGCGATACGGGCCAAACGATATCTTAACAGCAAACCTTTTTTATTTGCACCTGTTAATTACAAGTTAAATCAAAGAATAAATGCAACGTAGAATTTGAATTTAGACTGCTTATTTTAGAAATCGTAGATAGTAATTGCCGTGCCGGGGTGGCCGAGGTGTCTAGACGGGGTCTGCCGTGCGGGCAGTGTGTCGGCACCTGGGTTCAATTCCCGGGTAGCCGGGTTCGATTCCTGATTGTGGCTTGTCTATTTCAAGTTTCTTTTCTGTACTTGTCTGCTGCTTCGCTGTGCCCTTTCTCTTCCCTTCTCATCACCCCATTCACCTGGTCGGTAGGGGTGATTAGAAGGGAAGAGGTAGAGGTGTCCCCTCAATATTGGGAAAGCCTATATCCCGCTGTGGACTGAAATTACAAGGCCATCGACCAAAAAAAAAAAAAAAAGTGATTTTGCCAGAAAAAAGCAGACGGTCTCATCGATTCGGATCCAATTACTTTTGTTTTTCTCTTTATTTTGATTTAGAAACCTCTTTGACTCAGAATTAAAAAAAGAAAATATGAATCGAGCGAGGAATGCAAGTTTCTTCGTTTGAGGAATGCAAGTCCTTTGTGATTGACTGTCTGAAAAATAATTGCTTTCGTCATACTAATTGGTTCCCATTTTAACAAAGAAAACGATCTGATTGGCGCTGAATCCATTTGTCCGCTGAATCGTAGCCTACCTAATAATGTACATTATGAAGGCTACGGCTGAATCCGTGTTGTTAATCTTTGAAAGCTGCTGTGTTTTGCGTTTGCGGACTCCTGAGGGATTTGACGTCACAAATTGACAGAGAAGACAACGAAAGTTCGTAGAAGTCCGCAGGTGTCCATTTGTTCGTTGCCTATATGCTTTGCCCTTTAGAGAGACAGACACAGACGGACGGATGGATAGAACAAACGCAATAGCTATCATTGTTGGTCGTTATCAGAATAGCTCCCAAATACATTGCTAAATAAAAACTTAGTATGTAAATTACAACATACTTGTAAAAGATCGTATGACACGTTCATTATTATGTTTTTATTAAAATAAGGAGAGTTGCTATAGAAACTAAAAAGGCAAGAAGGAAGTTAAAGCTATGAGAGTCAAACAACTTTTATTAATTATGAGATTTTAATGTTGTATAACGTGTTTAAGAGATGTAAATATATTTTAATTGAGATGAATTGAGAATGCTGTCATAATGTTAAAGAGATGTAAAATTCAGATACACAAGCAAAAAGCCAGTCTTTGAGGGAATCGCATAATGTTAAAATTACTTAGGAAGATTTGCATCGTAAATAGAAATACATGTTAAGATTGAAGGTTTTAAAATTAAAATTAAAATAATGCTACGATGCTGTAGGATTATTAGAAATTTACGAATTTTTGTTTCGGTTTCAGAAATAATACCACTTTCATTATGAACTTTTTTTATGGCTCTTTCTAAATTTTTAAAAACAAATTTTAAAAACAAAATACTTATAGATGTATTATATTATGTTTGTTTTAGATAAAAAAAAAACAAAAAACTTTTAAGGTTTTATATGTCTATTTTGTAGTAATAAGTTTTAAAAATCTATTAAAAAAAAGTTTTTAAAAAATTTTGATTTTCAGCCAGTGAAAATTTGACACCTTTTTTTTTATAATTATTGTTGAAAATCGTTTATTTTTAAAAGGAAAATCTTTGTTTTATTTGGATCAGTCCTTATTACAAAAAAAGAATGAAACATCATTTTAAAGCGCATTTTTATTCAAATAATAAATTTGTAAATTACGACTCTGTAGGATTATTAGACATTACAAACTTTTGTTTTGATTTCAGAACTAAAAGCGCTTTTGATGGTCTTTCTTATGACTTTTTCCAAGTTTTTAAAAACAATTTATCAGTTGTAAACTGAGATTTTACGTGTGTGAAATTGATATTCAATTAAAAAAGAACTAAGGCCAACACACAAATTTAAAATTTTAAAAGATTATATTAACACATTAAAGAAACTACAATTACTGAAACATAATTGTATTATTAAAGTGAATATAACCTTTTACACTTTTAAATTTGGTTTGCAGTTTCAGTTGTTGAAAATATGATTGCTCACATCTACATGGATTTCTACATGCAAAATTTCATTTTTCTAGCTACTGTAGGTTTTGAATAAAACGGGTTACCAAATGTAATAGAATGAAGGACCCGCTTCCCTCGTCTAATAACGTGTATGCTGTAAAGTGTGTCCACCACAAGATGAGACTTGGCCACGCCTACGTCACGTGGTACGGGTCGGTTCTACAAATCCGTTTGAGGGGTAGATGTTTTGTTCTATTTTCAGTGCAAATCGTTTCTTGTTTATAACAGAGGAATTGATGATATGAAATACGACATATATATCTACTTTTCTTATATATAATAATAACTATGTTAAATTTTAACCGTAACGATATAGAAAACTGATTTGTTGTTTAAGAACTGTTATATTTATATTGTTTCTTATTTATTTAAATTATGAAAAATCATAATTATATAAAATTATATTAATTAATGTAAGTAACAAATATATACACTTCATGGTAATAATGTTTTATTAACAATTAATTGTTGACAGTTAAAAAAAAAATAGTTTAAAAACAATCCCATAAAGTTCCTCAGAACATTTACAAATATATAAATTAAGACCATTGGCATTCGCACTAGTACTAAAAAAATAAAAATAGAATTAGATTGACAATAATAACAATAATAATAGCAATAACTGCATGAATTACAACTGCAAGCTTTGATATAATGGAAATGAAAATAAAAATAAAATAATATAATATTGTTTGTAATAATAATAGTCAATTAAAACACAAAAAAAATTTAAACTTAAACTATTTTTAGTTTTTTCGTTATTAGTATACTAAATGTAATTTTATTTTTTGAATAAATAATGTTTTTTCCATTAGAAAATAGAAGGAAAAAAATATATTTTTGTTTTAATATATAACAAAGAGCTTTACTATAATGAAAATAATGATATTTTTATGCTTTATGCAAAACGGAAAAGTTTTTGAGAAATTATTCAGTATTTTTTTTTTCCTCTAGATTTAAATGATCGTAAATGTTTTGTTGATAGAATAACAATTTTTTTTTTTTTATATATAAAGACTTTTGCAAGTTTTGCAAATAGGACTTTTCTTTTGCAAGCTTTTGCCAGTAAGATTTTTGTGAATAAGAATTTTCAAATTTTGTAATTATGGGATTTTGGCTGAATTAATATTATAATGTACATTCTATTTTCAAATACATGAATTTTATAAGTTAATTTTCGTATCTGTTGAATACAAAGCATAGACTTTTATTCAATTTCAGAAGAAATTAATTAAATTCGCGTTACTAGTCTGAATCATAAAAATACTTCTTATACTATGCTCTAATGAAATGCTTATGCTAATTAATGCTTAATTTAGAATTTAGAATTTTTATTAATTTCAATATTAAAACGTTTGATTATATTTTAATTGGAGTTGCCAATATAATAATTCTGAAAACATATATTTAACAGAAAAAAAAGAACTTGGAAGAACTTGGGAGTAACTTTTCAACTTACAAATTTTCAAAAAGAGGGAAAAGAAAAAGCGCCTTGGGGTGAGAAAATCCTTCTTAAGGCCTCAAACGCACTGGACACATTTTGTGTCCCCTTTTATGAGCTCTTCCCCTTTTACAACTCCCCTGAGGTTTGACCCCTTCCCTTTGAAAATGGATTACACTGCTTACAACTAGGCGTTCCGCAATGAACCTTTTTTCCGAAAAGACACAGCGGAGACTGGTCACAGCTCCAAAAAGAGGGGACACAGACGAGCCTCGGGCAAAAAAAGTCAATTAACCTGAATTCACAAAAGACGAAACCAAGTTAGTAAAAATGAGATAGTTCACGTAATTTACTCTGATAGCTAAATATATTTATTTTTAACGTGATTTTGTTTTGGTTTTGTTTGGGATTTTATTGAAGTTATTGGAGGAATATTTATTAGATTAATAATCTCCCACCAAATTAAAGATTACAATTTAAAGTTGATAGTTAATTTTTTTTTTTTTTTTTTTGCGATAATATACCGGTATTTTATTAGTTTTCTTTTTACGTAACGTAAATTCCTTTCCACATTAATACTGTATAAAGTTAATATATCATTTGTTCCTTTTTTTTTTTCATCGTGAATCATAGGACGCATTGTAAATACAATATTTATAGTTAATCAATATAAATAAATTTGTATTGTTAATTATTGTTACTTCTGTGTTGTTGTATATTTAATATTTTATATAATTTATATTGAATTTATTGCAGATGTAAGTAATTTGCGAATTTTCGTTAAAATTTAATTTAGAACTAAAATCAATCAAATAAAGAGCACAGATAAATCGATAAACAGCAAATTGAGATAGTTCATATAATTTACTTTGATAGTTAAATATATTTATTTTTAATCATGACTTACTTTTTTTTATTGGAGGAATATTTATTAGAGAATAAACAGTAAACACGCACAAATCAGTAATAAATGTTATATTGAAACATATAAAAAAAATATAAAAAATGGCAAATGATTAATTTGGACTACTGCACGTAGTCCTTATTAAATGTGTCTGAAACATAAAAAACTATTTAAATCTTGGGCGTCCGTGAATTTTATTCCCATCAATACATATTACTAGAATTGTTCCCGCTGTGTACACCTGTGTTGTCTGAACAACACAGGCGTGGGTGCGGGGTTCCTAAGGATAAGCCGGTTATCACAAACCAAGTGGTCGGTATTTTTTAAGTTGGTAGTTACTAAAAGTAGGTGGGTACAAAGGAAAAAAATTGAGCAAGAAAATGGTGAGAAATTAAAAAGAAAAGATAAAAAATAAAAATATAAAAACCGACAAATAAGTTCAAAGGTGAAGACCATCATGGATATTTCTGAGTGTCGGTTCTCATATGTTAGCCCTGGTTAAAAATGGATAAAACGGGAGAGCGAGATAAGCTGGAATTAGCAAGCATTGGCAGCTTAACCAAGAATAAAACCAGATTTTTATGAGCGGTGATTTTTCGTTGAGGCAAGAAGGGGCAAGGAAAATTAACCATAAAACAGAAACGAAATTTAAATTAAATAAATAAATAAGTAATTAAAACTAAATACACAAATATAAAAGTATAAAATTAATAATTAAAAATTAGAAAACTGAAATTTTATAGAAATTATGAATTTATAAATTTAGAAATTTTAATTATAGTTATTTAAAATTTGTTTGACCGTGAGATGTTTGTTTAAACGTGAGATGTTTACAAGAGAGGAAGTTTTATACACTGTTTCTATTTCGCAGAAGGGGACACTCCGCCAGTGCTTTAAGAGGGAAACAGTTGAACAATAGGTGCAATAAAAGGGGACACATTTCTGTCGCCAGTGCGTTTGACCTCTTACTTCCTTTGACAATTCCTAGAACACCGAGATCGGTCAACTGGAAACTCAACCCCTTCAAAGAAAGTCAATTAGAATACAATCCCTCTTAGTCAATTAGAATAGTAATAATTAAAGGGAGGGAAGAGAGATTATCTGTAGGGGAGTAATTGATCTGTTGTCAATTAGCATGTTGTGCCATCTGTTGGGAGAAAAAGGTAATTGCTGGCAAGTAATGTTTAACGTTAAGGAAAACTAGGAACCCTGTGATCACGTGATCTGGGATTCTGAGATAACTTTCTCACCACCTGTGGCCGCGACCACTTTCTCACAATCAGCGAGCGCTTCTCGGAGACCTCATGTTTGACTGTTTGATTGTCATGTTTGATAAAAAGAAAAACAAGAGCATCTCGGGAACCGAAGATCCGGAGCATCCGGTTGACCAACTTAGATAAAAATGAAAATCCTAATATTTGCATCGTATTTGTATTTCTGTGTCTTATGGTTTTGGAGGAGAAAGGCCAGAAAAAAAATCGACTTTTCTTTTAATAATATAGATAGACTTTAAGTTCTTTCCAAATTCTTATTTAAATTATTCGTTAAATAAAAGTTGCTTTGTTTTGTTTTTTTGGTTTTTTTATTTCCCCGTTTTAAAGTGAGAGAAATGGAAGTTTTGAATAATGACCTCTTAAGTTACCTGTTTTAAATTTATGAAGTTTTAATATTTCTTTTTGATTGTCTGCTAGTTTAGATAGATATTTAATTCAAGAATTAAAAATCACTAATATTAAGTTTACCTAATGATGCCTACAACAATAAGGGAAAATCTGTACAATTAATTACTGTGTAGATTCTTAATACTGAACAGTAAAAATTTTGATCAGAGAGTTTGGTTCTGAAGGAGGAGAGGAGTATGATACTACATAGAACCCTTTTTTTT
Source organism: Thereuonema tuberculata (assembly GCA_023159025.1). NCBI lineage: Eukaryota > Metazoa > Arthropoda > Chilopoda > Scutigeromorpha > Scutigeridae > Thereuonema > Thereuonema tuberculata. The sequence goes on along the minus strand of JAFIDM010037262.1, from coordinate 96,523 downwards.
TTTTTTTTGAGTGATTTTTTTCCCACTCCGGGATGAGATATTTTCTCGATATTTCGGGCCGGTGCCTCGGGCCATCTTCGGAAGATGTATATACATCAATTACATGAAGGTGGGCGCGAATCTAACAACTTCCGTTGTTAGTTTCTCGAATAAGTTCTCCATCTCAACACGAATTAAGATCTCGAATTGAGTTCTGCATCTCTCCAAGCACCCCCCCCCCCTGCAATTACGAAATTATCCCCAAGAACTTTCTTCACTGTCCCCTCCCACCCCTTCTCCCTCTCTAGCGGTGTGCTCACCATTGCTCGGAATGAATTACACGAGTAACTTATCCGAGAAACTAACAACGGAAGTTGTTAGAATTGCGCCCACTCTAATATAATATATATATATTTATCTCCCGAAGAAGGCCCGAGGCACCGGACCGAAATATTGAGAAAATATCTCATCCCGGAGTGGGAAAAATCCCTAAAAAAAAAAAAAGGATCTATACAGTTTTGATAAGAATTATCAATTCTTAAAAATTTGCTTGTTATTTTTATTCAATGCTATTCAAAGCCCAGAAGCTTATTTGTCTTCAGAACGGCATATCATTGCAACTAAAAAAACTTCTAGAGCGTCTGCAATTTTATTGGAAGCTTTAAGCCATGCGAACACCATGCAATTTTCCAACAATTTAGTCACGAGTTGATAAAAACATTTTTCAACCCCGAACACGATGCTACTCGGACGACCAACCGACCCATGACAACGCAGATTTTAAATACGTCACGTGTGACGTCAAGCAAAACTCGGTTATGTCGTTTCAAACATAATATATGAGTGATTGATTTGCAACATATGATAAATATTTTTTTCAAAATTATTAGCCGCTATGGAATTGAATTTCATGGTATTATTTTGAAGCAAAAGTAACGAATGACCAACAGCCAATAAGAAACCATGCTCCACTGGAAACAATGACGTTTACACCCCTTCTCTGTGATTGGTCATGTACGTATTGCGTCATAACTTTTGCAGTATCGCGTCAGCAGCTATCCTATAATGCAATGCGTTCCCCAAACCCGATGTGGAATATTCGAAAAAAAACGAGGTTTTGAAACCTTTCTGATAAATTCTGCAGCGTATAATTACTGCATTTCAGTATAAACTTTATTTATGCATGAAAGAAACTCGCAATATTTTTGATATTCATTGAGTTTGAGCATGTCTTCAAAACGAATCGGCAAATATAATTTTCGACGCCATTTTTTTTTCATGGGCGTGGTTTCACAACTCACGTGTTCCAACGCTGCCCTGTGATTGGATAATTCCCAGTGACGTCGATGCAATTTTTCCGGTTGCAGGTGTAGGAACAACTCGAATTGCATGACAAAAGTTGCAGTTAAGTTGCATATAAACGGGTTCAAGACTGTCTATATCAACTCGTGACGTCAAATCGGACGACTAAATTGCTGAAAAATTGGATGGTGTTCGCGTAGCTTTATATTACTTTTACGTAAAATCAAAAAAAGGTTTTTTTATATCTGTCGATTACATTTTTTTTTATGATTTCTTTCTTTTGGAATCTTGAATCTGGGTCTGGGTAGTTCTTAAATCAAATGAAAAGCAAACTAAAAATACTAAAAAAAAAAAAATTATGTGAAAATTAACAAGGAAGTGAAGGGAATGTATGCTTCAAGTGCGAGAATTCAATCTTATATACAACCTTTACGGATGAATTTAAAACGCTAACACACTTGCTTAAAAACTTTTTTTTTTTTTTTTTTAATTTTTAAAAAACTGAAAAGTCTTAAATAAATATGTAATAGAGAAACCTAGGTTTGGTTTTTATATTACATGTTTTTTAAAGATTTTTTTTTAGTTTTTTAACAATTTAAAAAAAAGTTTTTAAGCAAGTGTTAGGCAATTTTTTCTTAAATTCGTTCCGTAACTGTATTCATACATGTTAATTTTCCCCTTTTACATAATCTTTTTTTTTTTGTTTTTTTTTTTCTTTTTTGAAATAAGCTACCAAGAATTGTAAGGAAATATAACTAAAACATTAAATTTATATGAAATTTAGGAAAGAAATAAAGGGAAAGTAAGGTTTCATTCCAGAAAATTGTAAGGCCATCCGTCTACCTTTGGTTTTTGGAAATAAGCCAGGAAAGTCTAACAAATTTGGAAACAATACATTTATACAAAAATAACGAAAATTCATCGGAATTAAACTGGTTCGATGAACGTAATAACCGAAGAATCCAATTCACTCAAAACATCTAGCATTTATTAAAGATATTTTAGTTTTGTGGATTAATAATGAGGAATGAAAACTTACCGGCGATACGTTCCACAACAGCCACAGCAATCACAAGAAACACTACCAGCTGCTGAAGGCTCATCTTTCGTGCTATGGTTACCTTGCATCTGTATAGTTGTAACAGTCTCATTTTATAGTTCATGCAGTTCCAAACAATAGTTTGCAAGCACAGCTGCACAACATACGTCATTCGTATATTTGATACGATTCTGATTTTGATTGGATAGCATTGAAACTATTATTTGAGTAAATTATTTAATGTCTCTTAACCTTTAAGACACATTGTCTCCTTCACTATACTTTTTGTAGCTATTGATACAACTTTGATTTTGATTGAATTATATGGTAAATATTAAGTGATTTAGTTTCTATCTACACGAAATAAATATTTCCAACCTACAAATATATTTAAGTAGAAATTCTCATAAATTATTTATTTGGAAAATGAAGTGGTGAACTGTACATCGGTTTAAGGAAAAGAATAAACCGGATTGTGATAATAGTTTCACGATCCAATAATTATTAGACAAGTTCACTGTTTTGTGAATCTTAAGACAAGCACAGTGAGTTCATGCGGTTAAGGATTGAACACTAAAATAAAGATAAAGCAGGAGCAAATGATTGATTATTGAATGAAAAATGGTGAATGGGTTGTAAACTAAAAAGCTGTTCGGGAAGTGATGGAGGCAGAATCAGCAGGAATTAAGTTTTAGTAAACTCTTATCGGTTTGTTTTCCCGCAGAAATGAAAAATAAAAATAAATATTCAAGTACTGAAGTATATCTTCATGGAATTGCACCAGACGTTTTTATTCTAACATGTTGTTTTCGAATAAGGCGAGATCCTTAGTGTTCTATTGATTGAAAAGGAGGATTATAATAGTCTTCAACTACCTGTTAAGTTTAATGAATAAAACAAGTGAATATTAGATAAAACTTTACTTTACGATATCGGGTGGTTTTTTTTTTCTTTCCCCGTTGTGAAACATGGCCGTTTTGAAACTATTTTCAGAAACCGGAAGCGGGAATTGATGTGGGATGTTTGAACTTCCGGTGAAGTTGACCAGAAGTTGATGTGGGATGTTTCAACTTCCGTTGCTGAAAGTTGTTGTTGGATGTAGGAGCGATGCTTTTTGAAGGGGAGAAATTTGTTTCCAAAACTAACCTAACCTTAACTGCAACGGGTGAATCCTGCAGCCTGACGATGCCTAACTTACAACTAACCTAATCTTAATAGCAATGGATGAATCCAGCACCTGACGAAGATAAGTAGGCTTACCTCATGTGACGGTCTCGTTGGTTTATGGCCGACATTCTTGAATGATTCCATTGATGAAATATTGGAACATTGCTTTATAGTTCTTGTTAAATTGTCTCCGCCACTAAATTCGCCTTATTTGCGTCGAAGTGACCAAGAAGAATGGACCTCTGAATAGCCATTCAAACTTTGCCGCCATGCTGTTTTCAGAACAATGGAAAACACATGGACATCACGTGATGTATCCATGCGTGATATCGTAAGCCGGAATCTGTAAGACGCCCGAATCCTTAGGAAACTTCCTATTCGTAAAGTAAAGTCTCGCCGAATATTATCTTATCAGATAAAACGGCGCCCAGCAAGAATGATTCGAAGGATGCCGGTGATCGTCAAAATAAGCACGAATACACAACATTCCGGGAAAGCGATGTGAATGTTTGATATCTGTTTAAAAATACATCGTGATCAACAGTGAATGTGAAGCTACTGTATTCATAATTTATTTAATCCAGGAATTAGAGTGATAAATGATATTATTATTTTTTTTGTCAGTATACAAGCAATATTATTGTCAGCTGTACAATTTAGCTATTCGTATATTTAATATGATATTATATAAGTAACTTAATTAATCTTTAAATAATTTTGTGCACATCACTATTATTTTGTTCCAAATTGGCAAGCACAGGTGTAAACGTATGCCTTTCGTTCATTTGATTTTGAAAAGATTACAGTCAAGCTATTATTTAAGTAAATTAATCAGTTTCTTTACTTCACGATTTCTTTTCTAAAATGGCAAGTACAACTACACAATGTACGCCATTCGTATATTTGATACGATTTTGATTTTGATTAGACTACAATGAAACTATTATTTGAGTAGTTTAATTTACTTTTAAAATGACTTTATCTCATTAGGTTTTAGCCTCTTCTAACAAGACAATGCGACACTAGACACATCCACAGCCGCCAGATTACGATTTAAGAATCACTCGTCTGAGTTTGGTGTCATGAAATAGCTCTCTTGTTATCGTTAATGTTCTGTTCAAAGAAGAGATCTACCCCTAGGAATATTACAGAATTGGGGACCGCTCTTCAAGAGGCATGTTGTCTTTTGTCTACAGACTTCCTCAGAAAGGTCATGGAGTCCATGCCCCGTCATATTTTTGCAGTTCTAAGGTGCAGAGGTAGATCTATGGGTATTAGATAGCTACTCAAGTTTTTCTGTCCCTTCAGTAATGTGTTCCAGTAAGTTGTTTACTTTGGCTCATTTCTCTATTTATTTTGTCAATTCTTTTTAAGCAATTAACCTGCACTGCTGTACAATCAATGCTATTCATATATTTTAAGGATGAGCAGACGTCTTGGATTTTATTACACTGACCCGCATCAGTATTTGTCCCGATTTTGTAAATTATAAAATCCGGGACGTAGTTTTTTTTTGGTTCTTAAAGGAGCTATCCAGATTTATTTCTAATTTTTGTTTGTGAAAATTTTGTCTGTGCCGGATTGACGTCGGAAAAATCATTTATCAGCCTTATTAGGCTTCTCTGAGCTACCATCAAGGGTATATCTGGCTGAAGAAGCCTAATAAGTCTGAAACAGCTGTCCCAGATTCCCGACATGATAGCTTAGGGTCCGAGAACCTTTGGTTTACTCAGGTGCAGTCTTGTATTTCTTCACTTTATTATATACATCCCTGCACGTTAAACTTTAAAAACTGATATTTTTTTGGGGTTCTCAATCCTTGCTTAAATTCTTGTGAGCTCAGTGGTTGATGGGACAAAGAATTTGAGGCCGTGTGGTGCACGGTTATTTATTATTGTTGCGTTGACTTTGCTCGAGGGCCATTTCGGGGAGCTGAAATGGTTTTCGCATATTTGTCTCGCACTCTGAGCTACCAACAAGGATATATCTGGCTGAAGAAGCCTAATAAGGCTGAAACAGCAGTCCCAGATTCCCGATATGATAGCTCAGGGTGCGAGAACCTTTTGTTTAGTCAGGTGCAGTCTTGTATTTCTTCACTTTATTATTAAGTTTTTTAGCCTTCACTGCAATAGACAAGCACAGCTATATAATTTACATCAGTCGTATATCTGAATTATTTGTAGAAATTAATTTTACTGTAAATGAATGATTCATTTTTTTTTCTTTTAGTGTATTTGATAAGCACGGCTGCATAACTTACTGCCTTTTTACATCTGATACGATTTTGATTTTGATTGATTATTTCTGTAAGTTAATTAATCTTTAAATGACTCTCCCCTTCACTATCCGAGGCTGGGTGGCACTCGTTGGATTGTTCCAGCGAGTTTAGGATAATAGCAACCTGGCGGGTCAACGGGTAGTGGATAGTGGAAATGTTCATCTTACCGTGTCGAGGACATTGTTGGAGGCGACACAGTGTGGTGTATTCTGAACAGATTCCCGCAGTCCAAGGTATCATGAGGACCATGACTATGGTAAATAAATGTAATTTCTAATAAAAAAATAATTTATCAAAGGCAGGACAATTTAATAAAGGAAACTAACATAATTGTAACAAACAAATAAAAAGTCTTAAGCCTTTATTAATATCTTAAAAAATTAATTAATGTATATGAGAATATTTCCTAGTCTTATATTATAAAAGCGTTATTCTGTGTGTCATAAGACTTTATGTTTTTCCAATTTTGTGACCAAACTACAAGAGATAGATTGGTCATGTAAAGGAATAAAATGTAGATCTTTTTAAGACAAACAAAATGCTACAAAAATCTTTCGAAAAAAGTTTTTGGTTTCCAAGATGGCGCCTTTTAAAGGATCAAATTTTGACTTTTTCTCAATTTAAACGAAAAGTATAAAAGATGGAAGAGAACATTATATTGAGAAAATGTTGGTATTTGAAAGTTCTATCGAACGATGTAGGGATTGAAGAAGTGGTGAACTGAATTTCTGTAAGTACAGATTAAATTTATTAAGGAAGATAGAATTTATTTGAAAGTGATTTGGAGATTAGACAATATAGACAAACTTAACCCTATAGAAAATTTGATAAGAGGCAGTCAAAGCTTTGAAAATCACTTTCTAAGTAACAAAAGCAAAGGTTCAGCAAAGTCAAGTAAAGAATATATTCGTAAATATATCATCAGATATTTTTTTGATATTATTTTAATCTTTCGATATTAATAATAATTGGAGAAATAGAAAATAGTTTAGCAAGGGTTTTTTGTTAGAAGGAAAGAAAAAGAGATTTAATAGACTCAATATATATAATCTTATTATTCCACTTAAAATAATTAAGTCTATTTCCTAATTTGCTATCATTCCGCATATCAGGTGAAAATCAATTTAATATCAAGATCTTCTGTATTAAAGAAAAGAGCTTTCGAAATTAGATAACAGCTTATTACAGAAATAATTTTTTTTCATAAAAATGAAAGGAAATAGACAGCTTATATAATAAACAATACAGTATACCATGGGACCTACTCAGAACTCAAGTCAACTCCGATATTTGGAACGCCAGCAGAATTAGGAAATAGATTATTCAACTCATGGAGAGAAGAAAAAATATAAGTAGTTTCAAAATCTGTCAGAGGGTGATGTTTGACGCTGTACGAGAGGAAATATGCCTGACAAAGTATTAACAACTGAAGATATAAGACAAATTTAAATTTGAAAAAATTCGCGCAGGTAAATTTTAATTGGACATTATAAACTAAGCCACCGACGAAATTTTGTTCGAAATTTCGTTATAATATACATTAAATTTGGCCGGGACCATTCAAAAAAACGTATAAACGAGAAACGTGTATACGGTGTTCCACTGTATTTTTAAAGGGATATAGATCCCGTAAAGTCACTTAAAGTCATTAACTCCTTTAGTTGACTTTATTGAACTTCTACTTTCATTACTTGGAAAGTCATTTTAAGTGAAACAATGAAATTAACAGAATGGCTGAGAGGAAAATCATTAGGGACAACATGAGTTGCTCAGCTTTTACTGATGATTTTCCTCTTATTAGGGATTCTGTAGTTGTTGTTTTAGTGTCAGGAGTTATAAACAGATAAGCGGAGAAAAAGATATAATATATATATATAAAAAGTGAATGAACAGTCTTCCATTCGCACAATGAGCTATCGTCAATGGGAAACCAGGTTAGCTGTTTCATCTTTATTAGCACTCATCACTTAGATAGACCCACGATGATCAATTCAATTTCGTGAAGGACTATGAGTTTCGCTCCCGCTGCCAGTAGTGGAGTTTCACAAAACAAGAAAACAACAAAAAGTGATCATTGTAATCGTGTTCAGTCTAAAATGCACTATTTTAATTAGTCTCATTCGTCTATTATTGTAGTTTTACCATTTCTTTAAATTACTTAGAAATAATTAATACAAATTAATCTAATTGAAATTTTAAAATACAACATTGTGTCAATCAAGTTTTTGAAATCTTTTTGAGTAGGAAAAACTTGATTCTGTTTAATTCTTATGTTTATTTTATTTTATTTTATTTTTTTTTTATTTTATTTTTTAGGAAAGATACATTCAGAATATATCCAGTTACAGTATCTCTAAACAGAAAAAGATAAACTAAAATATATGAAAATAAACAATTTTGAAAACTTATTTCAGATTATTATTTTATGGTATAAAAAAATGAGAAAAAATTTTTTTTAATTAAATTATTTATTATTCCTTTGATATTGAATTTTTCTTTGTTAGTATTTTGTTTTCGTTGTCATTATCAAAACTAGAACATTTTCACGAGGAAAATGAGCCGCAGATGTTTAATGTCATTGTTTACTTTGAAAATGACGTTCAAAGTTTTCTTATAATAGATTTGAAAAGTGTAACTGAGATATCTGTTGACCTCATTAAAGGTCATCTTCTTAACCTCATAAAGACATTACTAAAATAAATACAGTAGCACAACATTATTGATCAGTAATAATTTTTTATTTAGATATAATTATTACACTTAATCTAATTCCAAATTTTAAATATAACATTGGGTTCATCAAATTTTTAATAATTCCTTTAATTTATTTAGTAATAGTTAATATACTTAACTTATTTGCAAATTTAAAATACAATATTCTGTCTATCTAGTTTTTGAAATCTTTTTGATTAGGAAGCAGTTGATTCTACTTAACTCGATTGTTTATTTTATTTTATTTTATTTTGTAGGAAACATACAACGAGAATATATCCAGTATCTCTAAAAAGTAACAGTCAAACTACAATATAAGAAAATAAACCAATTTCAATATAAAAAATGAGCGAAAATATCATTTTAAATTAGATTATTTATTATACCCTTGATATCGAATTTTTCTTTATTAATATTTTGTTTTTCTTGTCATTATCAAAATTAGAACATTTTCACGAGGAAAATAAGCCAAAATTGTTTAATGTCATTGTTTGCTTTGAAAATGACGTTCAAAGTTTTCTTATAAATAATAGATTTGAAAAGTGTGGTAACATGAAATATCTGTTGACCTCATTAAAAGCCATCTTTTTATTCTCATAAAAGACATTCCGAAAATAATTACAGTAGCATAATATTATATCTATATACGGTAGGCCTAACTGAAAGAATTCGTGAGGCGGGGTCCTTTTTTAAGAAATAGGCCGATAAGATAAAATTAAATCTGTTCAAATTTTGATCAAACAAAAATGGAGTTCATATAGAGTAGTAACATTTGGAATGAAGAGTTAGATTTTAAATAACCTTATAAACGTCAAATCTAAAATGATATTAAAAAAATAAAAACTTCAAGAATTTTAAATTGTACTGTTTGTCATTAGTGTTGTATTTTTCCCTTTAATTATTTTCCACCTTTTCACTAACAAAAACCTCTTCAGACTGGCTATGAGCAAAATCCTGAGTAACAGCTGTTGTTGAGTTTCATTGTTTGCTTTGAAAATAATTCCAATTAATTAAAATATGGGTCAATAAAGTTAAGTAAAAGATCGATTCGTAAATATATCATCAGATTTTTTTGTATTATGTTTGATGTTTATTGATATTAATAATAATTGGAGAAACATAAAATTGTTTAGCAAGGGTTTTTTATTAGAATGAAAGGTAAATAGATTTAATAGACTTATTATTCTACTTAAAACAATTAGTTCTATTTCTTAATTTGCTATCATTCCGCATATCAAATGGAAATCAATTCCATACCAAGAGCTCTTGTATAAGAGAAAATGATCTTTCAAAATTGGATAACAATTTATTACAGAAATAATTTTTTTTCGTAAAATTGAAAGGAAATAGACAGCTTATGTAATAAATAATACAGTATACCATGTGACCTACTCACAACTCACTGCAACTCCACGCGATATTAGGAACTCCATTGGAATTAGATAAGCGACTATTCCACTTCTGGAGAGAAGAATTCCCCCCGAAAAATAGAAAGATACAAAATCTGCCGAAGGATTAAATTTGACGCTGTAGGGTAAATATGTCTGAAAAAGTATCAACAACTGAAAATAAGATTAAATTAAAACATGGAACTGAAAACCAAAAAAATGATCATGTATATTTTAATTGGATCATAAATAATCCGTTGATCAAATTTTATGGAATCAGTGTAATGCAATCAGTTTAATGTGATGCCTGAATAAACTGACAAGCATACTAAAGAGCAAACAAACAAAGAAACAATATTTAAGATTAATAAGATTTCACGTGCTAAGCCGATTAAATCGCTTTTCCTTTCATTCTAACAAAAAAATGCTGTTGAACAATTTTGTATTTTCCAATTTATTATTAGTATTGAAAGATAAAAAAAAAAACTATCAAAAATATCTGAAGTGATATTTTTAAAATGAAATAGATCCTGTAAAGTCACTTAAAGACAGGAACTCCTTTTCTTGACTTTATTGAACTTCTACTTTTATTACTTGGCAAGTCATTTTAAATGAAAACAATGAAATTAACAGAATGACTGAGAGAAAAAATCATTAGGAGCAACTGCTGTTTTTCAGCTTTCTTCTTTCATCGACAACGGTCGACTTTGGACCACGATCTATCTGTACCTGACAACGTCAGGGTGAGGCTAGGAAATTGAAGAAATGGGGGGACATGATTCACATCTCGTCCAGAAATAACCTTGAGATTGTAAGAGAAACGGACGACACTGAAGAAGAAAGAAACAGCCATGCCCATGCAGGAATTCGAACCCAGGTTACGTTCATAGGAGAATTGATCATACAACACTTAGTCTTTAATCAATTGAAGGGCTCCAAGGACAAAGGTGTTAAGTAACATCTTGACAGTTTCGAGATATTTAAAGTTAAAGTTAAGCTTGGCTGCTCCCTAAAAATAAGCTGTATATTGTTCAGAATAAATTATTAATGATCACTAATATCCAAAAATTTTCCTGAAAAAATATGATTTTTGTTGAAACCACATTTATTGGTCGTAACTCAGTCGTAAATGTACTTAACACCTTTGTCCTTGACACAACACGCTCTTAAAACGGAAATAATACGTCACAAAGATGTTAAGTATAAATAAATTTTAATAAACATTACATTATACGAACAGTAAATGTACAATATAAAATTACGGTTCACTTGATTTCGGTTGATTTCGTTGTAGAAGCCTTGATACACATCTGGTATATACTCCATTTGCTTCTTCAAGTCTTTAAATTTTTCTTCTAAGATAATGTTGTGCTGTCTAACCTTTTTCAGAATGTAGTTTGTGAGATCTTTCTGCCCACGAACTAGAAACAGGTTTACTACTTTAAAAATCTTCGCTTTCATTGAAGGATTTCTTGTACTTGTATGACCCAAACTTATCAGTCCTTATCATTCAGAGATTAGGTAAGATGAATATCTTCTTCTTGTCAGCATTTAGCAAACGAATAACAAAATACAGGCCTGATTGTAGACTATCAGTGTCAGACAACTTTATCTGCCATGTCAGTTACTACCATTGTTTTTTTCTTATCAACTGCATCAATAATGGTCCTATAAGTATCTGCCGAGTATATTTTTCTCATATTTTTTGACCACTTGCTCAATAAGACCGAAATCTCTATCGCAATCGAAATATGTATATCCTACAATTGGAAATTTTTGGTCAACAATAAAAAGTATAGCTTTCCACATGAGATAATTCCAGAAGTATAAGAGTAAAAAAAAATTATTTTGGCCGCCGCAAGAATCTGACCAAGTAATGAGATGGTTGGGGTTTCGCGCACTGATCTGTATAAATGCCCAAAGAGACTGACTACTTCATGACTACCTCATGAAGATATGTTTTCGGTCCATGCTTACATGTATGCCTGCTCTCCTTCACATGATACTAAATGTACGCTCAAGTAGTAAAACCATTACTGTCTTAAATAGAACGCTTAATTTCAGCAAAGGCATACTTTGCTGCATGTCAAAAATTATATAACATTTGATTGGATCTTCCTTAACAGATTCTTTGTCCTTTTTTTGCTGTTCATAGTCCTCTTGATACTCTTTCTTGTGTGTTTCGCCAACCTTACCCGAATCGCATCTTTTACATGTATTACTCTTTGGAGATCCTAAGGACAGATTAAATTCTGTTACAAACACCTCACTGTAGCAGCGCTTCGATGCCCACTCTTTTACAGGTATACCGGTGTCAGAGCAGCTAGATAAGTGGGTTCGAACGTTACTTTTCACAATATCAGAAATTTTGTTTTGAGGAGCATTTCTTCCTGTTTTGATTGGGCTAGGAGTTGACTTTTCCCGATGCAAGTTGCTTTTGCTGAAGATCTACTTTTTTTCTCCCAACTTGTAACAAGTTGCAGGAAGCTAACTTGCAAACCCTCTGTGTGCAATTGTCACTGAATAGATGTACGTAGCTGACCATCGTTTATCTGCAGTCGCCTTAAATCGGGCCACAGGCAGCAAGATAATTGAGTTAAAAATAATGGCATTTTGTCCTCGTACGATAATTTCTTAAACTGTTTATATATTTTACCTCTTCCTTCTTCTGGAAAGTTTTCAGAGAATTTGTATCGACATTTATCATGGCAAATTGTACTACTTTTTATTTTTTGTGCTGGAACTATAAATCCTTTCCTATTCACATACTCCTTCCCTGCTGCCCTAGCTTCTTTTGCAATGTTTTTTTTTTTTTTTTTCAATTCTTCAGATTTCATTAAATGACCTATGGCTTAGATAGACACTAATAGACGAAACAGACCAATTGCAATGATTCATTTTTGACTGAACAGATTTACAATGCTTACTTTTTATTGTTATCTTTTTTTTTGTGAAACTCCACTGCTGGCAGCGGGAGAGAAATCCATAGCCCTTCACGAAATTGAATTGATCATCGTGGTCTATGTGAGTGATGAGTACTGACATGGACGAAACAGCTATCCTAGCTTTCCATTGCTCAAGCTGGAAAAGAAAAACTGCTAACTCAGTTATTTATCTTTTTATATATGTTTTATGTAATTCTTTTGTCCGCTTATCTGTTTATACTTCCTGACGATAAAACACTGTTTTTTTTTTTTTTTTTAAACTGGGAATTTCAATCAGACATACATTTATTGTTGTTTCTACCCCTTACAAAAAACACTGAAATCCATCTAAAAAGACTGGAGTGATCATAATTTTGTCCAGTTATTTTTTTGTTTGTTTGTTTAAATGCTGGATAGAAATATTTTGGTTTCCATCCCCCAACCATTCTACAAAATTGACACTAAGTGTTGTATGATCAGTTCTCGTATAAAATTTCGTATCAAATTTTAAGGAATTAGTCTAACTGTATTAATGAAAGATTTCAAGAGGGTGGGTTATTTTTTATGACATGAGGAGATGAGATTAAACTAAATTTGTTCAGGATTTGATCAAGGAAAAATGTTCAAGTGGAGAAGTAAGATGTGGCAGGATTTAAATTCACATTGAAAAAAAGAAAATTCCTAAACCGAAATTAAGAAAACTGAAAAAAATTAAAGAAATGTAAAATTTTGTTAGTGCTATTATTGAATTTTTCCCTTAATTTTTTTCCACCATTTCAATAGAGAAAAGCTTTACAGAATTACTTGCAGCTGTTGTTAAAATGATTTTTCTGTTAGTCATTCTGTGGATTTTATTGTTTACATTTAAAAGGACTTTCCAAGTAATAAAAGTACAGATTCAATAAAGTCAAGTAAAGGAGTTAATATCTTTAAGTGACTTTACAGGATCTATTTCATTTTAAATTTTACTTCAGATATTTTTGATATTATTTTTTATCTTGCAATACCAATAATAACTTGGGAAATACAAAATTATACAACAGCATTTTTTTGTTAGAAAGAAAGGAAAAGAGATTTAATTGATTTAGCACGTTAAGTCTTATTAAATAAAACATCTTCAACACTTCATAATATATTATAAATATATTTAATACTAAACGAATTTTCGGAAGAATGTTACTTACTTCCTTTTTCAAGTTTGTTTAAGAAAACAATTTGTTTCACAGTTATCAACAACCATATTACACCATTAACATCTACAATCATACATTATTGTAATAAACATTATTTCAACGTTATTTCACAATTGTTTAAATTCTTCAATTATTATAGTTTTTTTTGTTGTTATTCATGCATTTTGTCAGCATTTCTTTAGCCAATTTTCACCAAAAGTAATAGGGAATGAGATCAGACAAACGGGCTGGCCAACTCGTAGGAAACGCTCAACTAATTTTTCTGTATTCTGTGAAATGCTGTCGTAAGAGTTGCTCTATACCCAATCCAACATGAGGGGGTGCACCATTTTGCATAAATATGCTGGATCCGAGGCATCCACGATGTTGAGTTGTAGAATAACAAAATCAAGCAACATTCCTTGATATCTCACAGCATTGACGGAGCAAGTAATGGGACTTAGTGTTATTTAAAAAAAAAATGTATGGACCAATGATGAACGAAGCAGTAAAGCCACACCACACTGTGACTTTCAACAGTGCAACGTAATCTGCTGAGTCCCGAGGATTCTCCAATGTCCAAATACGGCAATTCTGTGTATTTACAATTCCATAAAATTGTTTTAAAGATGAAAATGTGCCTCATAACTTCATAGGATGTTCCAAGGCCATGAATCATCGCTTTCCGTTCCAGGTAGGAACATCGGAGAAATGTTCAAAGGAGTGTCTGCTTCTCCTCGAAGCAGTTGAGTGTGGCTGAGCTTTTACAGGAAAACTTCAGCAGTTTACGTGTAATTTTCCATGCCGTTGCATACGGCATATCAAATTGCCTTGATATTGCCCCTGCACTGCTGGACGCGGGTTCATCGTTGATTTCCAGTAAAGCAGTTGCAACTGTTTCGAATTGTTGGTTTGATGTCGATTTGCGTTCTATCCTGGCAGCACTTGTAACGATCCCGTATTTTGAAATCGCAAAATAAGTTTTTGAAAATTTATGATTGTCTTTGGGCGTTAAATTCTTCAACCTCCGGTATTCCCGATCACGTCAATTTAGCATAGCTAAGGTTTAACATGAAAGCATCACTGCGAAACCATAGCACATCATTCAGTGTAACACAGTGTAACACAGGTAACTCAGGCTGTTCATCTTTTTATATCCTTCAATCTATGACATCAGTTTACTGTATTCTGCATATTTCCGAGCTTCCAGCACCAATTTCTTTCCCCTGTTGGCGAAATTTTGAACTTATTTTTTTTCTTTACAAATCAAAATCCCATGATCTAAATTGTGTTCGCACCAAAGAAGAATAGGCAGATCTGCCTACCACTGTATACCGGTAATATATATGTAAGGAAAGACCTCTATAAATTGAACATTTTTTAATATTATGACTTGTCTCAATTATTAGTCCGTTCGGAGTTATATAATTCTAGATATGACTTATCTAGTTGACATCTTAATTCCCCGATTTTTAATTAATTATCATTTAATAATTATTTTCACTATAGTAAATTTATTTTCATTTTTTTACATATGAATAATTATTATTTACTTGAAATAAATGATAATATTAATTACTTACAATAATTATTCAGAGTTAATTAAATATTAAATTCGAGAATTAAGATGTTAACTAGATAGTCACATCTAGAATTATATAACTCCGAACGGACTAATAATTGCGATGAGTTGTAATAATAAACTATGTTCTATTTAAGGAGATCTTTCTGTAGGTATATATCTTATCACTATACAGGGGTGGGGCAAGTTCCCATACATTTCTGCCCATTCTCCTCTGATGGCGTTAGAATTTTGGTAATTGGGCTTCAACACCTCCTCTTCAATTATGGCTACCTGTATATACGTTCAATTAATAATAATTTAAGTTATCTTATGACAATTCAAAATTAAATCCTTAAATTTTAGAAAGTTTTGAGTTTAATTTGATAACTGTCATCCGTTATTTTATTATTATTATTATTCATCATGGCGACCAGATTAGAGGACGTACGATGCCTGCTCTCCAACAAAGTATTGTAAAAAACTAATTTTCTAGTGTCTTTAGCAAATTTTCTGATACCAGTCAATGTGTGAATAGTGTGTGACCATCCTGGACCTTTTTCAAATGCGACTGATCACTTGACTTAAACGTTGCCTACTGAAATACTTCACTAGGCCTAGAATTGAAGCGACGACATGTGCTCTCATGTTAGGCCTACAAATCACTCCGACGAGTAGGTCTTTCATGACCCCGGCTTGACCTCTACTGATCCCGAAGAACCCCCAGCGACTTCGGTGATCTGTGGCTATTCATAGACGACTCGCCGCTCTTCAGTTTGCAACACTACAACCACCCGAAACACATAAATTTCAGCGTGCAGGACAGAGCAAAGGGCTAAAACGGAGAAAAGGGTACAAGCCAATCGCAGTGTTCGGAAGGATACGTGGCGGAGCGATCCGAACCGTTATTTCCATTAATTAGCCTAAGAAACAACTTACATGCTAATGAGTTCCGAAGAAACGAATCGTCGATTCCGATTAGCTGTAGGTTACAGAAGTTAGGTCTGCTCAGCTGGAGGATGTATCTTTTGGAAAATTTCGAAAAAATTTTGGCCCTTTCTAATTTTTTTTCGATTCGGAAAATAGTTCCAAAAGAGGTCATTACCTCGAAGACTTGTACCCTCATCTCCGGTTTCACCGAACAAAGTGTACATATTGAAGGTGAAATTAGTAATCCTTCCAATCCAATAATAAATTCAGCAGAGCAAATTTGATAACACTGTAAAAATTTATTTGTACAATTGAAAAATTAAGCTATTTAATTTAATTTCTTTATTCGATGAAAAATTCTTTAAGATCAAAAGTTCTTGATTAGTCCACATGCACAAAAGTCGTCCGATGCGTTTAGACTTCTCGTTGAAACACAACTGCAATTCAAATGCACTGTTCTATTTTACTTTGAAGCACTTTTAACTGTTCTTGAAAAACTTAAACTGGGTTTTCCTTCTTTATTTACAGTTAATTTTGCTGAGGGAAATTTCACGATGCACTATTAATGAATTTGAAGACACTTACTTCATTTTAAATCACTATCTGCACTCCTGTACATATCTATTTGGGTATTCGATGTCAGGGTTGATTTCTCCCTTTGGATACAACGAATGCCTTATTCACTGTCTTGGACTTCCTACTTGCGAAATCCGATGATTGCGTCGAATGAATTCTTCCGTCACTCGTAGCACAGACAGCTTGAATTCCGTCAGTTAAGTTAATTATTTCTTAGAGCAGCAGGAGATATTTGAAGCACTGGTTACTTAACTGTCTTCCGTTAGACACGTCTCGTCTTACTTCTTTAATTTACTGGATTTAGTCCCATAGTAGTTCGTTTGGAGATGGACTCGTCTCGTCCAACTGATTTTTCAGGGTAGGCGCTTTTGGGGAAAACTTCTTTTCTTCGGTTAAGCTTGAGTATTACTTCTAGAAAACTGCTTCGGCTTGAACCGTTCGACTGCTTGTCCAATGCGTAAGCTTTCGTTGAACTGCTCCACTCGATTCGCCCTCGCTCGCCGTCTTCTCAGTTTTTCCAAACTTCGTCAATCTTCTTTTGCTTGCTCCTTCCTCGGGAAAAATGGACTTGGCCGGCTCGTTCTCAAAGTGTTCAGCTTTTGCCGGCTCCCTCACTAACTGATTTGTTAAGGGTTCGACCGGCACTTTTATTCTCTTACTCATGCATATTAACGTGACGTCGATTTTAAAACTTTCACTAATTAATTTATATTATCACTTTTATAATGAAACAAATACAAAAATTAGAAAGACAATAGAAAGCCTATGTATCCGAAATTCGAAAGAAAAAAAATCTCAATAGATATGATGGAATTAAAGTTTGTGAAAATTTGGTAAAATTGGCTAGAGAAATGACTAATAAAAAATTTGTAACCTCTAACAAAAAGGTAATAATCGGAAAATTAAAGTGTTAATAGTCTTTATATGTAAGAATAATCGTGCATTTTTCGATAAGAATTTGTGATTATTAGTAATGTGTGATTATTATATTATAGATTATGATCCCTTATTATTATTGTATTAACGTTTTTTAATTGTTAGTATCAATATTTTAAGGTCATTGTCATAAAAGAATCTCGCCTATTTATTATTATAATGTAAAAGGTTTGAAAAAGAGGAGACGGTGAATTTATCTCCTTGAAAATTCGTTTTTTTCTGATAAAAATGTAGTTTTTATGACTTTATTTTCTGGTGGATGATGTTTAATAATATTTTTTTTTTACTTTCAATGCACATGTGTAATACAACATCTGTTGTTTTTGACATTATAAATTGGTTTTCTATTATACTACTTGGTTTTTTGGAAAAGTCTGGACGACGCTATTTAAGATTTCAATGAAGTGACGAAGCTGCAATAATAAGTTGAATTCTTATGACTTTACTTGTTTTGCTGAATTGTTTTAGTGTCCAGAATTAATTCCTATCCTAACTATAGATTAACCCTTAAAATTAAAAGAAAAAAAAAGGGATTTCAAAGCATATGTGCTCTTTGTTCCAAGGATATCTTGGACCAGGAAGTTAAATGTTTCTACTGTAAGTCAGAGTACCACCATGGTTGCTCATTGTCAGAGGCCACATACAGGGCTATGACTAATAAAAAGAAAAAAAAAAACTGGAAATGTGTACTTTGTAGATCAAAAAGCTCTACAAAATATTCTCTCACAGTAGTGGCTGATGATGGTGAGACTCCTGAAAAGAAAAGTTTCAATACTAATAAAACCCTTGAGGAAATTAAAAAAAACTTAATGGTCTCAACAAACTGGAAAAATTAAATATGCTAGATGTTCTAATTCAGAATATATATGAAATTAAAGAATCGTTAGATTTTCTAACAAAAAAACTATGATGAGGTACTACAAAAAATGCAGAAGATGTAAGAAGTAAACAAATGCCAAAATAAAGAAATAAAAGGTTTAAAACAAGAAAGCATAAAAAATAACACCAAGATAAGAGATTTGGAAAACGAAATTGAGCAATGGAAAGATATCTCAGAAGAAAAAACATTGAAATTTTAAATGTAAAGGAAAATTCAAATGAGAATTTAAATGTCATAAAAGGCATTTCAGAAAAGTTAAACATAAAATACAATCCAAATTATGTTGAAACTATACACAAAATCCCCACGTTCAACAAAAAAAAAATAGACCTATTATCATTAAATTCAGGGAGTCAAACATTAATGGATGAACAAAAAAAAGATTCATCTCATGAGAAGTAAAGATATTACTGTTAATTGTGATGATTCAATTATCTTCATTAATGATAATTTGAGAAAAAAGCAAAAATTTCTGCTTTGGAAGACCAAAATCAAAGCAAAAGAAAATATCATAAAATTTGTCTGGATAAAAAGTGGGACATTTATGGTTAGAAGAAATGAAAATACAAATATTATCAAAATAAATGAAATAGAAGATTTAGAGAAAATTGGATAAAAAAGTCTAAATAAATGTTGAAAAAAAAATGGCAAATACTGATCACATATACGATAAATTAAAAATTAGGTCCAGAAACTTTCAGTTATAGAAAATTTAAATAGTTGGTTTACAACAAATTCTACACAAAAAAGTGAAAAAACTATAAAATCATTACTTCTTATCATAAGATCTTTAAGAAAAAATTGGGAAATACTTTTCTGTAAAATTAAATTATATTTAAAAACTTTGATATTATTGCTTAACAGAAGTAAATATTTCTGAAATTGAAATAGGTTTCACCAAATTGAAAACTGGAACTTATGTTACAAATTAAGAGAAACAAAAAGAAGTGAAGGAATCATAGTTTATATTAAAAATAATATTGATTATACTCTAAAATAACTTAAAAACCCTTGAAATTTTGAATCTTTATTTATTACTGTAAAAAATAACTGGGAAAGATCTCATAATCTAATTATCATTTATAGACCTCCTAACCTTAGCACAAAATCTTTCATAAAAGAATTATATGATTTGTTACAAAATAAAAATAACAATTTGGAAAACTGCTTATTAATGGGTGATTTCAACATTGACTTATATAAATTTAATGAAAATAAAAATGTAAAAATCTATCTTGAAACTCTAGAATATTCTGGTTTTAAAAATTGTTTATTTGGAACTGCAAGATACGAAAAGACAACAGTTAAAGAAACTGCTTCTAATATTGACCATATCTTTACAAATAACAAAATTTTTACTCATATAATAAAAGAAACAATATCTGATCATTACTTAATATTATTTTTAAGTAATTAAAATTAGAATTAATAACTGAGAAATCTCAAAATATCAAGCAATTTAACACAAAGAAAAGAGAAAAATTTTAAATTGTAGATAGAGAATTACTAGAAGAAAACATGCTACACCTTCTGGATAAATTGGAAAAAATGAGATTGATAATCCAAATATGATTTATAATAAAATAATACAAGAATATAATAAATCAAAATACATGAATATAATAAATCAAAATACATGATAGAAAGAAAACTTACATATTCCATGACTGAAACACACACTTATGGTTGCAATAACCAAGCTTTAGACGGTAAAAAGAGAAGACATAGAACTCAAAAAGAATGGATAACTGAAGAGTTAATTGAAGAAATACAAGTGCGAGATAAATTGTATAAAAAGTACAATAGTAGTAAATCCAATATAACGTATTATAATAATTATAAAACTTTTAGAAACAAATTAAATTCCAAAATTGCAAAAACAAAGAATAGTTGCTATTATAGCAAATTCAACAATACTATAGGTACTCCAAAAGATTGCTGGAATCCTTATATATTATTTCTCAAAGGTTTTTTTTTGTCGGAATGCCGTATTTCCTTTAATACTTCATCAAAATGAATGATTGAGGCATCATTTTGAAGATTACGTTCCCCGCTAATGACGAAAAATAAACAAATTGTTTAAAATTAATGTTTTCGTTAAAAAACTTTATTTTAAAAGCCTTTTTATAAAAAGGTAGACACGCTTTAACAGAAGCGGTTTATTTTTCGAAACCGAAACAACATTTTAAATAAAGCGTTTTAGACTTTAAATGTATACTTTTTTGAATAAAAATGCACTTTAAAATGATATTTCATCGTTTATTTAATAAGAACAGATAAAAAAACAAACAAAGATTTATATTTTAATAAAATTAAAGGAATTATTACAATAAGAAACCTAAAAATTTGTCAACTTCTCATATATTATTTATCAAAGGTTTTTTTTTTTTATTATTTCCCTTAATACTTCATCAAATCAATGATTGACATATAATTTTGAAGATTATGTCCACCGCTAATGACGAAA
>JAFIDM010037262.1:19471-75202 GCA_023159025.1 Thereuonema tuberculata | reverse complement strand
GATTATGTCCACCGCTAATGACGAAAAATAAACAAATTGTTTAAAATAATGTTTTCGTTAAAAAATGTTAGTTTAAAAAACTTTTTTAAAAACCTTTAGTTGTAGAAGGCACACTATGTTTAACAGCTTTTGGAGTTGCTTATTATTCCTCAAAGGTGTGATTTTTTTTTTTTTTGGACGGTGCGCTCATGATTGAGACGTCATTTTGAAGGTTACGTTCACTTAAATCAACGTTTCTCCTCGCAAGTAAGTACTATATATTATTATTTATCTATTGTTTTGTATTAAACATTTATTGCCGGCAATATTCTTATTTATCTGTTGTTTTGTATTATTTATTTATTTATTTATTACTTAATTTTTCATTACTTTACAGCGTTTGCAACGTTACGTTATACTTCTCCTAACCTTAATAACATTGATCTGCATGACAAGCAAAGGTAAAACAAACATTTATTACTTGGAATATTCTTATTTATCTGTTGTTTTGTATTATTTATTTATTTATTTATTTATTACTTAATTTTTCATTACTTTACAGCGTTTGCAACGTTACGTTATACTTCTCCTAACCTCAATAACATTGATCTGCATGACAAGCAAAGGTAAAACAAACATTTATTACTTGGAATATTCTTATTTATCTGTTGTTTTGTATTATTTATTTATTTTTTGATTACTTAATTTTTCATTACTTTACAGCGTTTGCAACGTTACGTTATACTTCTCCTAACCTTAATAACATTGATCTGCATGACAAGCAAAGGTAAAACAAACATTTGTTGCCGAGAATTTTCTTATTTACTTAAATTTTTGTTAACTTCATTTTTGTTAACTTAATTTTATAACTTAACATTAATTATTATAATTTTTTTTTTCCTTCTGTGTTTCAGGTTTCCACGATGCCTAGGGGTACAACACGCAGACAGAGAGGGAGACCTCCAACCAGAGGGCGTTCCACACCTTTGGAATGTGTCACAGATCGCAGAAGAAGAAATGCCAGACAAAGTGACGAACAAAGACAACTTCGACTTCAGCAAGATAGAGAAGCTCAGCGCAATCGCAGGCAAGACAGATTCAATGCTCAACGACAACAGTTACTGCAACACAACAACTTTGTGTCACCAACTTACCTACTACACCTCCATCAAAACATTAGTGCAAGAAGACAAATGTATAAACTTCCAAAATCATATTGTTCTGCCCGTCTTTTCCCTAACGATAATGAAGTGCAAACGCATAGTGTTGGTGATATGGATAAAATGTGCGTACATTGCTCTGCAAGGTTGTTTGCAGGGGAATTCAGTGACAATTCAGCTACCATCTGTTGCCACAAGGGAAAGGTTAACTTAGAGCCCATTACAGTTCGTGAAGAGCTTCAAAACCTCATAGAGAAGAATGATGACTATACTAAGAACTACCTAGAAAATATTAGACAATTTAACAATGCTCTGGCATTTGCTTCAGTTCAGGTTAACTTGGTTAACATTCCTGGCCGAGGTCCATATTGTTTTAAACTACATGGGCAGATGTATCATATGGTAGGAAGTTTGCAACCTCCTGCAGGAGTTGCACCAGCTTACGCTGGCCTTTTCATTTTAGATTTTGATACTGCATTACAGCATCGTCTACAGAATGAAGCCAATAGAAACTGTTGCAGGGAAATAATGATTACATTGCAAGCAATGCTTGATACACATAATCCTTATGCACAGTTGTTTAAATATATCAAAGATGTACCTCACAGTACATCTGATTTTCAAGTACAATTCACTACTACCAATGCATTTCATCCTGGAAGATCCAATTCGCCTACAGTCAGTGAGTTGGCTGCTGTTTTTGTCACTGATGACGGAACACCACCTGGCAATGTTGTTTTTGTCATCTATTCTAAAAGTACTGGTGCACTTACTAAAATATCTAACTTGAACCCCCATTCTGATCCAATGTGCTATCCATTGCTTTTCCCATGTGGTGATTCTGGATGGACTGTAGGAAAGCCACATGTTCAAGTTCATACTACTGCATTGAGAACAGTCACAACTCAGGTACAATATTATTGTTATCGTTTAGCAGTTAAAGATGGTTTCAGTATACTTCATGCTTCAGGTAAATTATTTCAACAATATATTGTTGACAGTTATGTCAAAGTAGAAGGTTCCAGGCTGGCATTCATTCGATCCCATCAAAAAGAACTCAGAGCTGATAGTTACAAAGGTTTGATGGACTTTCTTAACACTGATGCTGAACAAAGAGGGGCAGTTGGGGGAATTCCTGTTGTTCTTCCCTCAACTTACATTGGCAGCCCTCGAAATATGCTTCAAAATTATCAAGACGCAATGGCCATTGTTGCCCGCTTAGGAAAACCGGATCTATTTCTCACAATTACTTGCAATCCTAAGTGGACTGAAATTATCTCTCAATTGAAACCATATGAAAGAGTTGAACATAGACCTGACTTAGTTTCTAGAGTTTTTCATTTAAAATTGCAAGCATTATTAGATGATCTTTTAAAAAAACATGTACTGGGCGTGGTAATTGGTTATGTTTGTGTTATTGAATTTCAAAAGAGAGGTCTCCCTCATGCACACATTCTGCTCATTCTGGCAAATGAAGATAAATTACGTTCAGTTGAAGATGTAGACTCTTTAATTTGTGCAGAAATTCCAGATAAAGAAACAGAACCTGAACTTTTTGCAGTTATTCAGGAATGCATGGTACACGGACCTTGCGGTACTATCAATCCAAACAGTCCATGCATGCAAGAACAAAAATGTATCAAAAATTATCCAAAAGATTTTCAGGAGGAAACTAATTTAAATGTTAACGGCTATCCTATTTATAGACGACGCGATAACGGCGTTACAATGACAGTTCGATCATTTATTGTTGATAATCGCTGGATTGTACCATACTGTAGATTTCTCAGTAGAAAATACCGTTCTCATATCAATCTCGAGCATTGTTCTTCAATCAAATCTGTGAAATATTTGTACAAATACGTATATAAAGGACATGACTGCGCAGCTCTACGATTGCATTCAGATTCTGAAGGTCAACAACAACTCACCCTTAACGAAGTGGACATTTATTTGAGCTGTCGTTATGTGAGTCCACCAGAGGCTATATGGCGAATACACGAACGCCGACTTTTCCACCGATCTCATACGATCGAGCGACTCCCTGTCCACTTACCGGAAGAACAAATGGTGTACTTTCAGGCCGGATGCGAAGCTGATGCTAACCGTGATAGGGACTCCAAACTCATGGCATTTTTTAAATTGTGCAATGAAAATATTACCGCTCGCCACTATCTTTATTACGAAATTCCAGAACATTTTGTGTGGTCAAAAGGAAAATGGAATATTCGCAAGAAAAACACCAAGTGCTTTGGACGGATCTACACTGTCAATCCAGCCGACATCGAAAGATATTACCTTCGAGTACTACTTCTGCACATCAAAGGACCGCAGTCGTTTGACGATCTACGCACAGTTGATGGAATACTATGCAACTCATTTCAAAAAGCTGCAGAAAAATTACATTTAGTCATTAATGACGCCGAATGGAAAGAATGCTTGCAGGAGGCTGGCAGATATCAAATGCCAACGCAATTGAGATGGCTTTTCGCCATCATCTGCATATTCTGTTCTCCTGTCAATATATCCGAGTTGTGGACAACATTTCAGGATGCACTTTCAGAAGATTTTCAGAGACAGCACACGCCACCTGAGGCCTACAACCTCACACTGCAAGAATTGGAGAATCTGTTTAAATATCATGGTAAATCTTGCCAACAATTCAACCTGCCGACCCCTGTTGTGACCGTCACACAACATACAATAAAAGCTTACAACGTACAAGAAGAACGCACGAACGGCGAGATAGCTTACGAAAAGCTAAACGTAGAACAGAAGGCAATAGCTGAGGAAGTCTTACATGCAGTAAGAAATAAAATTCCCAATTGGTACTTCATTGACGGACCGGGAGGCTCCGGTAAAACATTTGTCTACAAAACATTGTGCCACATTTTACGAGGTGAAAACAAGATTGTTTTACCAGTTGCATGGACTGGCATTGCAGCCAATCTCCTACCAGGGGGACGCACATCACATTCGATTTTCAAACTACCTGTACCCATCTTGAACACATCTGTCTCATCGATTCGCACTCACACCAAGGATGCACAACTTCTTCGTGACTCAGATCTCATCATTTGGGACGAGATTTCAATGGTTCCGAAAGATGCGCTAAGTGTTGTCGATCGACTTTTAAGGGACATCATGAATAATAATCTCCCTTATGGAGGCAAAATAATTCTGTTTGGTGGAGATTTCCGTCAGGTGTTACCCGTTGTTAGACATGCCAGTAGAACAGCCATCGTCGAAAATACAGTTAAACGATCGCCCTTATGGTCTCATGTTAAAATTCATAAGTTGACTCAAAATATGAGGGCGAATGATGATCCCGTTTTCACTGAATGGTTACTTAAATTGGGTAACGGTGATTTAGAAGTTCAAAAAGATTACTGCAATGAAGCGATCAAAATTCCTAAACATTGTTATTGTAATTACGATAGTATTATTACCACCGTATTCAATGTCACAGAAATCAATGAACAAAATGTTTCGCAATTCTATTCAACGGCGATTTTATGTCCAAAAAATGATGATTGTACAACAATTAATGAATATGTCATTTCCAATTTGTTACCTGGAGAGGAAAAGCTTTACCTCAGTTCCGATTCTGTCCAATCTGAAGAAATAAACAACGGTCAATTGTACCCAATAGAATTCTTAAACTCCTTAAATCCGTCCGGTTTACCACCTTATAAATTGATTTTAAAGAAAAATGCTATTATTATGTTAATTAGAAATCTTAACGCTAATCAGGGATTAATTAATGGTGCAAGATTAGTGGTAACGCACTTAGGCGAGTACATCATCACTGCTAAATTCATTCACTCCGATAAAAGTGTGCTCATACCCCGCATTAACCTCACACCTTCTGATCCAACCATGCCTTTCCAAATGATAAGAAAACAATTCCCAATAAAAGTAGCCTTTGCTATGACCATTAATAAAGCACAAGGTCAGACGCTTGAAAAGGCAGGATTGTATTTACCAGAACCTGTTTTTTCGCATGGACAGTTATACGTGGCTTTTTCACGAGTTCGTAGATTCTGTGATATTTATGTTTGTGTTAAAGACACATACAACCAGAAAGTAAACGATGATCACATTATAACTGCTAATATTGTTTTCAAGGAAGTTTTGTAAAGTAAAGAAGTTTTAAAAAAAAACATATCTGACAAAGCCAATATCTGCTTTCTAAATATTTTACAATTAAACTTATTGTATATAATGATAACGACTTTTTACAGTAAGACTGATATTTGTAACTACTATTTGAAATAAAATACTATTCAATCATAAATAATTGCATTAACTTATTTCCACATTATTATATTACCATTCGGTGATTGATCAAAATACCATGCGAATTATTCGCATGGGTCAACTAGTGAAATAAATAAGACTTGTAGATAGACTTACAACTTATAAATCTAGAACTTTTAAATAGACTTAAGTAATAAAAACGAAGAAATGACACACTAAACTAACTGGATAAAAATCATATATATTTACAATTAAAAATAGGACTGGTTTCGCTATATACAAATAGCTTCCTCAACTAAATACAAAATACAAAAACAGGTTCTTAAATACAGTCAAAAGCTCGAAACAAAAGAAATAATTAACCAATAGAATAATTTAGAAAGCGAAGCCAATCAGATGAAAACACTAATATGACGTAACAGTTACTGCCGCATACTCTTCAGAACAGTCAGCCAGGTGAGTTGACGTCATCAACCACTAGCCATCGTCTGCTTCATTCCACTGTAAATAAAACAAAACAAACAGAGAAGGAAAAAAAAAAAGTCTCATTATAACATCCATTGGAAGTGATGATCAATATTGTTTCAACACATTTTCTTCTAAAGTCATCTTGTTCAATAAAGAGCACTACAGGATTACCGAAATCAATCTGATGATTCTGTGAAATGGAGTGAGTATAAGTATTATAATTATTATCCTTAGTTCTGAAAGCAGTGATATGTTGTTTAAACTTCTGACGAGTTTCCCCAATATAAAAACATGTTCTGAAGAGTATGCGGCAGTAACTGTTACGTCGTATTGGTGTTTTCATCTGATTGGCTTCGCTTTCTAAATTATTCTATTGGTTAATTATTTCTTTTGTTTCGAGCTTTTGACTGTATTTAAGTACGTGTTTTTGTATTTTGTATTTAGTTGAGGAAGCTACTTGTATGCAGCGAAACCGGTCCTATTTTTAATTGTAAATACATGTTTTTTATCCAGTTAGTTTAGTGTGTCATTTCTTCGTTTTTATTACTTAAATATAATCAGCACGCGTAAAATATCTCTTCATATAAATAGACTTATTTGTATATTAATCACATACAAAAAGAACAGAATTAATAAGGAAATTATAAAATTCTCTCAAAGCATGTTGGGATTAAATAAACAAAAAATTCTTGCAGAGAGATTTTGTGAATACTTTTCTTCGGTAGATAGTACATACAACATAAGCTGCAATAAAAGATTAATAAATGAGAATTATAATAATTCAATTAACAATTATTATATATTATAAAAGCGTTATTTTGTCTGTCATAAGACTTTACGTTTTTCCAATTTTGTGACGAAACTATAAGAGATAGAGTGGTCATGTAAATGGATAAAATGTAGATCTTTTTAAGACAAACAAAATGCTACAAAAATCTTTCGAAAAAAGTTTTTGGTTTCAAAGATGGTGCTTTTTAAAGGGTGAAATTTTGACTTTTTCTCAATTTAAACGAAAAGTATAAAAGATGAAAGAGAAAATGTTGGTATTTGAAAGTTCTATCGAACGATATATCACTTATTCACAAACGCTTCAGCGTTTGCAAGATACATGCAAAAATGGGAATTTTCGGTGTGTGACGCCGACCCGCAATACATCCGAGTTATTCGGAGAAGCCACAACGGGCTAGGAAGTTATATATTCTCCGACGATCGCAACATTAATTTGCTAAATAAATAAAGTTTTTTTTTTTGAATGCTATGTATGGAAGGGTTCCGGAAGCGACGGTACCCGGCTATTATTGTTATATATTATAAAAACGTATATTATAAAACGTTATTCTGTCTGTCATTCTGTAAGCAAAATGCTAAATTACAAATTACTAAAATGTTACTGAAATAGAGAATCTATTTATAAAAAATGAAAATATATTAAACAACTGTCCAACTATACTGATTGACGACGTAAATATAGATGTTTTCAAAATGAATAAAAACAATGTAGTACAGAAATACGTAAAACTTATGTGCAATAATGGTTTCAAAAATCGTCTTTACGGAACAACAAGAAACTGTACAATTCATGGAAATACGAAGATCATATTTTCATAAATAATCATGATATCAAAACATCAGGAATAATATGTAAAGAACGAATCGGATAACAGTTGAAAATGAGAAAATAACACATCCAAATATAATCTATAAAGAACTAATCAATGATGTTAACAAAACAAAATTCATGAAAATCTACATATATAAAAAGAAAAGTCCTTATTCACTCACTGACTGACTCATCAACGCCCACCCCAAACCCTTGGACCTAGAAACCTGAAATTTTGCACAGAGGTTTTCTTTATGCTGTAGACAAGGAATAAGGCCGGATTTTTCGAAATTGGGGATAGTGAATAATCTGGCAAACTGACGATGAAGTGTATGGCGGCAACCCCAGGTGTGTGGCGCCAACCCGCAATACACCTGAGTTAAGTGGAGAAGGGCACAACGGGCTGGAAAGTCGTATATTCTCCGATCTCGATATTAATTTGCTAAATAAATAAAGTTTTTTTTTTTTTAATGCTGTATACGCAAGGGTTCCGGAGCGAAGCGACGGTACCTGGCTAGTACTATAATAATTCAGTAACTTAGCGAATATGAAATTTTAAGAATAATAAATAATATGAAAAATAAAAATTCTTTTGTTTTAAACTTAATAGCTATTAAAGATATAAAAAATATAAAAACTACTTTTGCTAAAATAATGGTTATTCTAATTGAACTATAAATACAAACATATATCCAAATCATTTAAAAATATCAAAAAAAGCCCTGTATATAAAAATAATGATCATTTTCATTTGAAAATTATAGACCAATTGCTATATCTTCTACAGTAAATGAAATAATAGAAAAATACCTTACTATAAAAATACAAGATTTTACAAGTGCATATAATGTAATGCATAAAAAAAATATGCATAAAGATTAAAAAGTACAACAATACTTTTAGAAGAATTTAGCAGTCAAATTAATTTTAATTTAAATAAAAATAAATTCATAGTTCTTATTACCATTGACTTAAGCAAAGCATTTGATCTGATTAATCACGATTTACTCTTAAATTAAATAATGTTGGTATTCAAGGAAATTTCTTGCAAATATTAAGTAATTATTTAAATAACAGAAAAATATATGTAAACATAAATAATAATTTAAGTAAAAGAAAAAAATGAAATATGGTGTCACTCAGGGTTCTAATTTAGGACCACTGCTTTTTTATTCTCTATATAAAGGACTTATTCTTACTAATAAAAAATTGTTATATTTACATACATGCGAATGACATCATTTATTCTATAAACGCAAATCCTGAAATTGCAAAAAATAATGTCCAAGAAGATTTTATTATAATACAAAAATGGTTGCATGATAAATGAATTTAAATATTTACGTATTATTATTAACAATCTTTTTACTTCGAATTCCCAAATATCTATTTTACATAGAAACTTAAACTAAACAACATATATTTTTTATTACACAAAAAATATTTTGCTATTTAAAACAAAAATACTTATTTACTATACATTGTTTGATTCCTTATTAAATTATAGTATTAAAATATAGGCAAATACAAATATCGTACATCTTGAGAGCTTAAAAATTCTTCAAATTAAGGTTCTAAAACTTATATTCACTAAAAAAATTTGGAAGGACAAAACAAAAAGATACTTTATGTTGAATAAATATGGTATTTTATTTCCAAAACAAAAATTATACTATAATATTATACTGAAAAATTACTATCACATATGAAAAATATAGGATATTATACAAAACTATAACTTAAGATCTGAAAACCATATAAAATTAACATATCCTTACATAAATAACAGTTATGGAATAAGAAATGTTAATTATAAAATTGAAAACTTTATTAATAATTTAAATGTAAATTTATTTGAAAACAGTAATCACATTTCTCTAGTAAAATTTTTTTAAAGAAAATGGTTAATTGAAAATTATGTACAAAAAATATATATATATATATATACATATATATGAGGTTTCAATTGCATTTTGTGTTAAATGTTATTTTTTGGGTTTTTTTATGTAGAAGATCTAATTATATATACAATTGTATTTACTTTTAAGATTAATTTTCTTTTCTTTATATAATTTTTAATTACATAATTAAATTTTGAAAAATTAATTTTATATATTTTTATATAATTAAAACGTTTTAAAGATTTCATTATATAATCTACATTAACATTATCTATTAACTACACTTTTTTATTGTGTATTTTTTTTTATATATTGTGTTACTTTGGTAAAACAACTTAATCCCAGAACCCGTTTGATAGGATCCTTATTACTAACGGGACTGAAATATAATTTAAAATAATTAAGAAAATAGAAAAAAAATATTATTATTATTGTAAATTAATTGAAGTACTTAAAATTAATAATAATAACTGAATATTTTAAGTTATACAGTGCAACTTGGATAATTCGAAGCTGAAGGGACCACTACAAAACTTCGAATTAAACAAGTTACATCTTTTAACTTTAATTTCAGGTCCACTAAATGCTTGAAAAGATTATTCTGTCAATAAGTAAATATTGTTCAGAAAGATCATGGTATCAAATACTTAAACACTATATGTATGTAAACAAAATAAGGTTTATATTACATAAGGTACAGTACATATTATATTCAATACAGAAAATTATAGTTTTTCAAAAAATTGTGCATGTCTGATTGTGTTGTAGAATTCAGTCGCTTAAGGTTAGCAAAATCATCAAACCTGTTTAGTGAACGGAAAACAGCTTCACTTACGTAGATTTGTCCTTCAATGTACCGACGAAATTCGGCGCTATCCCGTACTCGTTGGCGATTTGGCATTTCTTCTTCACACCTTTTTCAACCTCGCGAATGACGACGACCTTTTCAGTGAACGTTAAATTCTTGTTCATGCGTTGTTTACTGAAACACATGGTGACACTGACAGCAGGAAGCTCGAATGGCGTCACGTGTCGAAAGGTGGTGGGAAAGGGATTTCAGTTGTCACGTGTCGAATTTCTTAATGATGAAACGCCGAAAAGTCGTTTGGGTTCGAAATTTTTTATAAAAAACTTCGAATTAGGGAAGTTGAACTTCGAATTATCCACGATTTTTTAACATTGATTTAATAAGAAATTCCAGGGACTAAGAGAAATCTTCGAATTAACCACGATTTCGAATTAAAGACGTTCGAATTATCCAAGTTGCACTGTAATAACTGAATAACAAAGAGCAAAGTCCTAGATTATTGCGTTTTTCTTTTCTAAATTGTTTATTAATTTTAGTTATTTTAATTTCCACTTACGATGTGAGGGAAAAAAATCACTGGCTGTATCTTCACAGAAACATTTATGTAGTTTTGATATTGGCTGCTTTGAAATTCCACATCACTGCTTAATATATTTTAGTAATATAAGTTAATATATTTTATTCTAATATTGTACACTATTCTAAATTGAAAATGATTGATTGAAATCTTTGTTTTACGAAACTCGAAGGGCCAGCTTTGAGTTTTGCTCGTTCGACTTATATAAATATTGATGCAAGGTCGAAAACCTTCCCGGATTGGTCAGTTAAACTGCACTGTAATTGGCTAAACTTCAAAGTCGATCGACCAACTGATTGGCTTCCCTCTTCCAAAGATGGACGTGGAAGACGACCTCAGCTGCCAGAATTCGACCCTTCAGGGGTTTTACAACTTTGACCTGTTTTTGGAATCCAACAACCATGTATATAAGTTGTAAATTATGCTGATACTGACGTTAGTCTCCGTTATTTTGACCACACATCATTGGTGCCGAAGATCCGCTGAACAACGGAACCACTACGCCGAACAACGCCGAACGAAAAAACCCCGACCCTCACCGCCCACTAGATGGCCAAATCCAAAGCTGTTGACGCTGCCCGAATACTGACTAAGAGAACTTTATCTGCTGTACGATACCGTGAACCCATACCATTCTCCGGCGCATCAACTGACCACCCTTGCCTGGCTTCGAGACTTCGAACAAGTAGTGCGATTCAAAGGGTGGGCAGACGATAACAAATTAGTGTACATACCTTTTGCCGTAACGGACACTGCCAGCCGATAGTTTGACAACATAGAGACCAACATTCCCACCTGGGCCTCCTTTGTGGCGAAATTTACCAACACATTCAGGGCATCACACCACACTACCATAGAGACCGAGAGGATACTCTCCACCCTTCACAACTATCCAAAAATCCTGAGAATCATACATTCAGGATGTGATCCACCTCTGCGGCAAGGTAGACCCTCACATGACCGAAGGCTAGCAACTTCATCATCTCCTCAAGGGCGTAGCCACCGACGTACACAACGTATTGTTGGCCCTCCCTATGTCTTCCTTCAGCGAAATGGTTACGTACTGCCAGCGATTGAAGTATCAACGGGTCCGCCGCATCATACCGGAGCCTTTTTCAGACCAACGTCCGACCATTGCAATCCTTGACCCCCAACAATCCCTAATTCCAAGTCCCACCGATCACATACAAAATCAGATCGCTGCTGTACAAAACCTCACAACCCTCGTTGTCGAGGGACAGAACGAGCAACGCCCCTGGAATAATCAACAGCACCGGCAGAGAACGACCACACCACGTCAACGAGCCAGCGAGTGGCGTCCACAGGATGACCAAACCATCTGCTTCCGATGCAACCGGACTGGCCATGATCAGCACTACTGTCAGGAATCATCCGCACAACTACGGACAACCTGGACAATCAGTCCCCGGCCGGCGGTTCAGTCCCTCTCCATAATGCAACTGGGAACACTGCAACACCTAAGACAACTCTCCCGATCGTCACCGAGGCCATGTCACACAGAGAGCCCCCGCCCAGCCCATCATATATAGACCAGGAAAATTAAGAACGGCGGCATCCGCAGAGGCCAACGGAACAGCAGCTATACAGCATCGGCCGAACATAGCAAACAATAGGATTCGAATCCAATTTACAATAAGCCAGCCATAGCACTTCTAGTCACGGGAGCATCGGTCAGCATCATCACAGAAGCTTTTCGCCGATCCCTTCATATAACTATGTCTCCGTATACGACCTCCCAACTTGCAATGGCAAACTGACAGCCTCTCCACACCATCGGTATCGCAATCGCACATATAGGAGTAGGGAAGTCAGCATTACCTTTTCCTTACCTCGACGTACAACGATGCACGCACAACGTCATCCTAAATGGGACTTCATGCAGCACTATGGGGCCCGCATTGACTGTACGGACGCCACAGTAACTTACAGATACGGGAACCCCCAGCATGCTCACCTTGCCAACGTCGAAAACACCATCAAACGCCATTAACATGTACCGCCGCAGAATTCACTGTTATTCCGCTAGGCTACCTCGCCGCCAAAGCGTTTGTCCCACCGCCCAACGTTACAGGACCGTCTTTAGTCCAGCCCATACCTTACCTACCCACCTGTACTTACCTGACTTTTCCTACCACAGTCGTCAATCTCCCAGTGTAACCTCCTCCTATTTGTAACCCAATAGGGTAACAAATAGGGCAAGCAAAAAGCAGAATCGCAACAATCGAGCAAATAGTCACACTCGTTCACCGTATTCAACAATAATTAGACACCACCAGCTACTGCACCTCACAGAGGGTTAAAACCCTAACCTGCTGCCGTCTGTTAAACAAACCCACACACGACGGCAAACCCATTGCATTGATACAGTGACAGCTGCCAGTTATGCCAAAAGCCATACCATGTCTGGTGTCTCCCCTATGGAACGTGCAGTCATCGAACAAGAAACCCGCACCATACTGCGGAAGAACATTACACGACCCTCCTGAAGCCCATGGAGCTCGCTCATCATTATCGTCAGAAAAAAAGACTGATCATGGCTCTTCTGCGTGGATAACCGTCGCCTCAACGCCATTACTAATAAGGACAGTTATCCACTACCATGCATACATGACGCCTTAGATATCCTGTGCGGCTCCACTTTCTTATCCTCCCACCACCTGAAAACTGGCTACTGGCAAGTTTCATCATACCCGAGAACCGAGAAAAAAACAGCATTCTCAATGCCAGACGGCCATATACGAGTTCAACGTTATGCCGTTCTGCAATGCGCTAGCCACGTTCGAGCATCTGATGGACAACATTCTCCAGGGCCTCAGATGATCAATTTGTTTATGTTATCTGGACGATATTATTATCTGTGGCCGCTCGTTTGACAAACATCGAGGACGCCTGAAAACCATCCTTCACTGCCTCTCTGCCTCCGAGCTCCGACTGAACCCCGGTAAATGCTCCTTCGAGGCATAAAATATCAGGATCCTGGACCAAATGGTTACACCCGAAGGCAATCTTTCCGACCCCACAAAAACAGATGCTGTACATGAGTTCCCCACCCTAAAGACCAGCATACACGTCCGCGCTTTCCATGTCCTCTGCTCATACTACTGTCGATTCATTCCAAATTTCGAGCAAATCGTCTGCACAATCACCTCCATTATGAACAACGAAAACAACTTCTGATGAATGGATGAGGAGCAGATCACATTCGACACACTCAAGATGTGCCTCAACGCGGCGCCGTTGCTTGGTCACTTCCGGGATGGGGCGAAATCCAGACAGATGCAAGCGCTTATGCCATTGGGATATACTCGTGCACAATCAGGAAAGCCAAAAGAATATCATCACTTTTGTAAGTCGTACTCTCTCAAAGGCGGAGAGGAATTATGCGACGACACATCGGAAATGCCTGGCTGTTGTTTGGGCCATGCACAAATTCAGACCCTAACCCTATGGCCGCCCATTGACAGTAGTCTCCGACCACCTTGCCCTCTGCTGGCTCACAAACCTTAAAGACCCAAGCGGACGCTTCGCCAGATGGGCCCTTCGGCTGGAGGAGTACAACATCACCGTCGCAAACAAAACAGGCCGCAAACACATTGACACGGACTGTTTGCACGCCTCTTGCCGGGCGAAACCACCCACATCACCATCGCAATCAACATTATCACGGAGCAATAGGACATGGCCATCGAACAAAATAAGAACCCAAACCTCCGAAGAATCGTAGCAGAGGCCTGAGCATCAATGCAACCACACAGAAAAGGCTATGTATTGATAGACGGTGTGCTCTTCAAGGAGAGCTTCAACCCAACATCCTGGCTACTAGTCATCCTGCAGCATATGCGCCGCGACATTGCTGAGTTTTGCCACGAGGACCTCAACAGCGGTCATCTTGGTCTCGCCAAAACCTATGGCAGGATCCGGCAAAAATATTACTGGTCCGGACAATAAACAAGATGACACGTAGTTGTATTTTACGGTGCGATGGATGCCAGCGCAGGAAATCGCCGACTCAGCCGCCGGTAGGACTCCTTCAGCCGCTCCCGCTACTGGAACAATCCTTCAGCCCCATCGGCATTGATCTTCTTGGCACCTCTCCCGTTGTCAAAAAACAACAACCGTTGGATTGTAGTGGCAGTCAATCACTTCTCCCATGTCGCCGTTACACAGGCACTGCGAAATGCGACAGCCACCGAAGTCGTCTTCTTTTTCATCCAGTGACATCGTCTTGCATTATCGTCCCGCGGCGTCTATTGTCAGCGATCGTGGCACACAGTTCCTCGGCACTATAATGCAGGAAGCCCTCACCTCTTGCCAGACACTTCATCGCCGCACATCACGGTACAGGCTACAAACGAATGGGGCGAAGGAAAAGCTTAATCACTCCATCACCAATATGCTGTCTGTATATGTTGAAGACACCCAAACGGAATCGTACAAACACTGGTACGACCAGCATCGTCGGGAAGCCATTTACAATGCAGGAGACCTCGTTCTCGTGTTCAGCGCAACTCATAGGGTAGGCCTCGCCGAAAAAATATTACACCGTTGGCGAGGTCCTTACACCATCATCCTCCGCCTGTCTGGTGTCATCTACGAGATTTTCCGACTGCAAGAAACAACATCCACCCGACCAACGGAGGTAGCCCAAATTACCATGATGAAATGCTGCCTACAAGCTGATGACGTACCTTATACAACACAGACGACGAGTCTACACTGCTGGTAATACCTGGACAATGGCTGCCGATCGAGAACCATTGGATAATGGAGAAGAACCAAATGATAATGCCATCTTCACCCTGCCCAATGGGATCACGCTCTACCAACCAGATCAACAGCAAGGAACACCCTCCCTTGCCTGTCACAAAGGCACATCATTCCACTCCAATGGTACCGAGACATGTGAGTCAACGAGGTCGTTGATTCTTGAAGAGGGAGCTATGATGCAAAGTCGAAAAGCTTCTCTCATTGGTCAGTTAAACTGCACTGTGATTGGCTGAACTGTAAAGGCGATCTAAAGGCCTAAAACCTTTAGGGGTTTTACAACTTTGACCTTTTTCTGGAATCCAACAACCATATATATAACCGGTAAATAAAATGTAAATAGTTGTGTGTACATTAGACTGAAATACTTACGTTAGTCTCCGTTATTTTGACCACATACCAATATACACACTGACGTACCAAAAAACCTTAAACAAAATAAGTTTTTTTCTTAGGTCTACTTTCGATGGGTATACAACAGGCGGGAACAGATTACGAATTACAGAGTTAAATATTGTGTAAATAGTACACTATTCCTCGTTGATAGTAGTTCACACAATTCTCTAAAATTAGCTTATAAGCTACTGATTATCATGTTTTGGGCCATTGAAAATTCTTAAGAAGCAAATAAAAGTTGTTAAAATTATTGCTTTTCTTTGTAGAGGGCTCTGGAGCGCATTTGATGGCTCCAAATGGAAAGAAATTTGAACAACAGGTACTTCAAATGATCTGCTCGCTGTTTATTGAAAAAAAATAATAACACATGTATGAAATAAAAACCTACCCGTATAGATTACATTAATAAACTTGTTTTAAAGTTGATTTTAAGAATAAGTTGGTGGGACTACCAGAGTAGTGTCTTGTACATACATACATATCCTTTCCCGTTCCACCAGTTGTGGGTCTAGGAATTAACTAAGCGTCTCCATCTCTCCCTGTTCTTCCAAGCCTCTTCTCTAAATATTCTTTCCCATGTGATGCCTCTCTCTTCCAGGCTGTACTTCACATCATCCAGCCATCGCTTACGCGGTCTCCCTCTTGGTCTCTTCCCTCCTTCTTTAAACTCTTGCCAGTGATTAGTAATAATGTAATCCGTGATTATGCTAATAATATGCTAAAATTCACTTCGCACAGACTGCAGTCAAGGACGTTCAGACCGTTTGTTGAGTCTTGATAACGGCTTTGTGTTTTTTATGCTTTTATTTTGTGACTTTGGAATTCAAAAAATTTGCTGTTCGTCCAAAGGTTCGATAAAGGATCCATCGACTGTTTTCGAGTAACAATTTGACGAAGTAAACTTATCGTAGTTGTTTTTGTGTTTGTGGAGGATGCAAGGTAGAAACCAGAAGAAGCATCGATACGATTAGTTTTTATGCCTCATCCACTTCTTGGTATTGCAACAGAGTCTAAAGGAATTATGGCAGATCAATATCGTGATGTTACGTCGCGTTCAGATGTTACGTCAAGTTCAGATGTTCCAGTTCGTAGGTTTTCGGTAAGGTAAAACTTTAACTATATTTGCCAGACTAAAGAACAGAAAAGCCTACGCAGTTAAATGTTAGAAGAATGGATATTAAGAGTTCGTAACAGAAAGCAGAAAGTTTAAACCTAACCAGTCCTTATGGAACCGTGAATTTTAAATGAACAGTCAGCATAATATTTTCGGTTCTAATGTAAATTCATGATGGAGATAGTGCCCCTCAATGACTAAAAGCCAAAAAAAAAAAAAAACAAGAACAAAAGGAATTTCATCACAAAAAAAGGAGAAAAATAAATAAATAAATAAATAAATAAATAACAAACCCTCTAATGGGTGAAAGAAAAGCAATTAATTCAAATAAGAATGCCTTTTTGAGTCGAGCTTATACTCTGAGATGGCCGTATCGAGCTTGTTGGGCTCTCCTAAGCCAGAGCTAATCAGTATTTTGTGCAAGACTCAAAAGGCGCAAGAGGGGAAGAATTGGGAATTCATGATGGACTAAAAGCAAGAAAATAAAAAAACAAGAACAAAATGTGGAATCCAAATCTTTGGGCAACACTCAGGCTACTACAAAAGATAATTGACCAGAAAAACAGGAAAAAAAATTAAATAAATAAATAACAAACCCTCTAATGGGTAAAAGAAAAGCGATTAATTCAAATAAGAATGCCTTTTTGAGTCGACCTGATACTCTGGGTCGGCCGTTTCGAGCTTGTT
This sequence comes from Thereuonema tuberculata, assembly GCA_023159025.1. Taxonomy (NCBI): domain Eukaryota; kingdom Metazoa; phylum Arthropoda; class Chilopoda; order Scutigeromorpha; family Scutigeridae; genus Thereuonema; species Thereuonema tuberculata. Next base: position 57,467 of record JAFIDM010037262.1, on the reverse strand, counting down.
TATTTTCTTGCTTTCAGGTCATTGAGGGGTCACTGTCTCCATCATGAATACCCAATTCTTCACCTCGTATGCTTTTTGAGTCATGCGCTGGCTGATTAACTCTAGCTGAGGAGAGCCCAACAAGCTCGAAACGGCCGTCCCAGAGTATCAGATCGACTCAAAAACCGCATTCTTTTTTTAATTAATTGCTTTTCTTTTACCTATTAGAAGGTTTGTTATTTATTTATTTATTTTTTTTTTATTTTTTTTTTTTGTGGTCCAATTCCTTATGTGGTAGCCTATCAATATATAGTTAAATGTATGACGAAAGTCCAAAACTTTGAATCGAAAGTAAAAACTCATAAAGAAGAATACCCTATTAGGCCGGTCATAAATTCAAACGGTTCTCCATTGCAGAATTTAGGCAAATTCCTAAATTATATTTTGAAAAATTTGGAAGTAGATAATCCAAGATTAATTTTTAAAGATATACAGGGTGCCATTGACTCCCTGATTTACTGAGAATAACAGTAAAAAAAAAGTCAAACTATATACCCTAGATATTGAATCTATGTATATGAATATCCTGATAAAAGAAACTTTAGAGTTACTTGAATCAAAATACAATAAAGAATTACAAGATAAATTTAAAATGGATAAGGCACTTTTTTAAGATTATTAAATTTGGTATGTAAGAATAGGTATTTCAGATATGAAGACAAGATGTACAATGAGGAGCCCTATCTCAGGTACAATGTGTAATCTGTATATCAACTGAATGGAAGCGAAATACATCTTGAATTGGAAAGTGACAAAATTCCTGTATAGAAGATGCCTTGATGATATCCTAATAATTTGGGAATATTCCTAAAGACAATTTTCCAGATTCATAAACCATATTATCACTTTTCACAAAGACATAAAATTTAAAGTTGAAGAAGAGATTGATAATAAAATTAGGTTTCTGGATCATTACAAAAAATGAACAATCAGATTTAACGTATGAACATTTCAGAAAACTGTACCAAAATAATCACATGTTGAATTTCATATCTAATCACAGTACGTCAACCAAAAGAGCAATTATTGTGAATACATTAAGAAGAATCACGAGGTTTACAGAAGACAAAAAAAACTATGGAATGAGAAAATAAAGAATCTTAAAGACAGATTGCTAATAAATGAATATCCAGAGGAATTTATCCTTAATACATTTCAGGAGTTTTTCAAAAAGAGAAATTATAGAAAGAAAAAAGAAGAAATTAAAAGAGAATATAGAAATTATATAAAGTTATCAATTGGAATAAATGTCAATAAATATGGTAAAGAAGTAAATAGGGATAATAATGTAAATCTAATGTATTTCAAAGCTAATGGATTACTTAAAAACAATACAAAAAGGAAGATGACATATTATATAAAATGGGTGTGGTTTATATGTTGAAATGTACAGACTGCCAAGAGGTTTATATTGGTAATACTGGCAGAACTGTAAAAGAACGAGTCCGAGAACATGTGAGGGCATTTCAACACAATAGCAAAAATATATCCGAGTGGGTGGTCCATTGTTTTATACATAGTCACAATCCAGACCCCATTATCAACATCATTTATGATATTCAAGATGAAAATAATATATTGATATTGGAATCATGCTTAATTAAGTGCCCTGTATGCTTTAATAAAGATAAGTCACTGAAAGTTAGTGAAGTGTCTTTAAGCCTTTATAGAAAATATTTAATGAAAAATAAAAGAGTAAACGTCATTCCGTAATGGTGTCCTGGGGGCAGGCAACGGGAAACCACCCCCAGTATCTTTCCTCAGGTGTTTCTGGGAAATCCATGTGACCTCCAAAGAACTGGACCTGTCTTCGGACAGAAAACTATGGATGAATGGATGGAAAAGAATAAAAGGAATACTACAATTTAAGGGTGTCAGGAAATCTGTTCGAAAGAAATTTGTTCGACGGTAATTTGTTCGAGGTCATTTGTTCGAACTGTAACTTGTTCGAACGGTTATTTGTTTGAACGGAAAAATATTCGATAGGGAATTTGTTCGAACGGAAATTTGTTCGAATCGAACATTTCCTAAGTGGGTGTTCGAAAAATATTCTCTTTAACAATTTTGAATAATTATCTAAAGAAAATATATTTATCATCGCGTAAACAATTCTGAAGTTAATTCATTAAATTAAGTTAATTAATGAAAATCGTTTGTAAGCGAAATCTATTGTAAGAATATTTTTAATAGAATAAAATAAATTATAATAGAATAAATAATAAAACATTTTCAATAAAAAAATGTTTCCTTTTAAACAAAAATTAATTATATGTAAATCCCTTGTGGATTCGATTCTTAATTATGGATTGGACTGTTGAATTCCTATTAATAATAAACAATTAAATAATATTAATAAGTTTGTTTTAAAAATCTTTAATTATGTACATGTTCATTTAAAAAATAAATCTAATTTGGAAAAACAACATATTAGGGAAAAAATATAAAATTTTATTGATCAAAGAAAAATTTATTTATAATACAATAATAATGAGTTTTTATTCTGTTAAAAAAGAAAAAAATAATTATGTATCTAGTCTTAATACAAGACAAAATTTGTTAAGAATTTTTGATAGAATTAATATTAATAATAATTTTGGTAAGAGATTACATAGTAATGTTAGGTATCATCTTTTTAATCAATTGAATTGGGATAGTTATAATTCTGAGAAAATTAAAATTATAAAAGCTAATTTAATATCAGATGTTACTAATGGTAAATTTCAATTAAATTTTTAAACTCAAATAGTAAGATAAATTTAATATAAAAAAATATTAAAATTTTATATAATGAAGTATTTTATTTTTCATAGAATCACATTTGGTAACCCTGAGATAATGGGGATCGGATTATTATAATAATGATCCTCACCCTAATTATGGTTAGTTACATTCCAAGCAGTGTCTTAAAAGATTATTTTAGAAATGTTGTTAAGTAAAGTAAAAATTTAAACCAGGGATCGCTAATGAAATACTTTCCTTGCACGTAACTAACTTAGGAATTGATGCTGTAATATTCAAACATGATATGCAAGTAATTGGATCATTCCATGTCAAGTGGTCTAATTTCGAAATCGATCCCCGCGCGACCATCTCCGATTTTAATGAAATTTTCACAGTTTGTACTATAAGGCTTTAGATGAACATTTGCAAAATTTCAGTTCGAAATATGCATTTTTGGCTGAACCAGGGTCATTTTCGTAGAGGTCACTCGTTCCACATAGTCGTCTTCGTGAAAAAAATTGCACTTTTGAGCTATAATATCACGGTAAGTATTAGAGCATTGGCCCTAGTTTTATACTTTATAATATGATTTTGAATAATAAATAATATTCGTAGAATAAAATTATTTTCCTTATTGATAGGTTGACAGTTTTTGTTTTTTTTTTTGTTTTTGTCCTTTTATTATTGATGTTAAAAGTTGTTGGGAAAAGTTCCAAAACGTCAAATTCAAAAGTAAAAACAAAGTGGTGTGTCTTTCTTCTGCTGTCCATACTGTGACTGTTGACAAGAGACAGGTTCTACGAATATTATTTATTATTCAAAATAATATTATCAAGTATAAAACTAGGAATATATCTTCCTATTGGAGCAATGAATTTGCAGAACGGATAATTAGCAATAAACCACCCACCAATTTCGATTTATACTTAGTTTACCTTTTCTTTTAATTCTTTTTTCTTTGTTTCACAAATAATTGACACCATTTGAACCATTTGAGCGGGATTATTAAAGGTTTGAGGCCAATTGTGTAATATATACTTGAAAACATAGCATGGATGGAAATTTTGACAAAGTTTGAAAAGCTGTATCTCGGAAACCATTAGGTTTATATAAACCAATTTGGTCGTACATTATAGCAAATTTTATATACTTTTCAAACGTACAGAATTGTCTTTGTGGAAAGAGAGCTCTTTCGTGGTCAAAACTGGCGAAACCTAAAAAAAGTGCGAAATTTTGGCAGTTTTGACGTTTTTTGGGGGTGATCCGGAAGATCGCCGAGGTCGAAAAATTGGATTTGGCATCTCGGTACTATCACATACAATATAAAAAAAAGAAACCTACTACCCCATTTCATGCAAGGTAGACCCCCCTCTTTTGATTACAATTTTACTGGGCTAACTGTAGTGGACTTCAACCCGAAAGTTTAGACCTTATCCTTCAAGACACCAAAATGGGACCTAAGTTTTCTGGTACAGAAAAACCTGCTCTTTCTAATGGTGGCGAATAGAACACGCTAACTGGTGTCCCTCCGAACGATTTATCCCTCTGAAAAGAGCTCACTTTTGGCGTTTTTCGCAAAACGCCAAGTTTGTCGCGCCAAATTCAACAAAGTATATTGGCTGCAAAGCTGTAAATCCTCTGACTTGTAGGCACTCATGTAGACATCCACAGTACAAAATATGAACATCTTATCTGCTTTATTTATTCCAGCAAGATTCATTGAAAATCCGAAAAAAATTTCGGCGAAAAATTTTTCGGCAACTTTGGGGGCCCATGTATGCAAGGGATGAAACTTTCGTAACTTGTCTTCATAATTTTCGTAATCTACGCGTGAGGTTTACCTTAGAAATGAATTTTCAGGGCCAATGCTCTAATACTTACCGTGATATTATAGCTCAAAAGTGCAATTTTTTTCACGAAGACGACTATGTGGAACGAGTGACCTCTACGAAAATGACCCAGGTTCAGCCAAAAATGCATATTTCGAACTGAAATTTTGCAAATGTTCATCTAAAGCCTTATAGTACAAACTGTGAAAATTTCATCAAAATCGGAGATGGTCGTGCGGGGACCACTAGACCACTTGACATGGAATGACCCAATTACTAAAAATGATACAATATACATCCTCTTCTTATCAACGCTGTATTTCGCCGTTTAATTTCTTTTTACTGCGTCATCAAGCCTTCTTATATATATGGAAAAAACTCTTCGTAAAATATAATAAAGAATCTGGTAACAACACAGAAAAACTCTTGGGAATATAGCCTATACAACTTATATACTGTTAACAACATTGTTTATAATAATTGCAAAACTTTTTTTTACTATTGATTTGCTTTTAAAACTTCCATATTATTGAAAATATTTTTACAATAGATATCGCTTACAAACGATTTTCATTAATTAAGTTAATTTAATGAATTAACTTCAGAATTGTTTACGCGATGATAAATGTATTTTCTTTATATAAATATTTAAAATTGTTAGAGAATATTTTTCGAACACCCACTAGAAAATGTTCGATTCGAACAAATTTCCGTTTGAACAAATTCCCTATCGAATATTTTTCCGTTCGAACAAATTACCGTTCGAACAAATGACCTCGAACAAATTAACCGTCGAACAAATTTCTTTCGAACAAATTTCCGGGAACCCAATTTAAGTAAATCATCTCTCCGATTCTTAATGTATTTTTTTGTATTGTTTATATTTGTTTCTTTGCTCGTTTATTTATTTACTTATTGTCAATAATTTGTTAGTAGACAATAGATTTAACGTGTGTTAGTACATTTTTGCAGTAAAATAAAACAAAGAACGCACATAACTAAACAAAACACAAATTCACTGAGCTATTTTTGATATTTGTGCTGGAAATCGGGGACAGTACTGTTTCAAGGCTTATTGGCCTCTCATCAGTCCAGTCCGTCCGGCATACCTATCTCAGTGAAATAGAACAATATACAAAACGGAGAAACATACAAATCAATAATCCCTAAATTACAAAAACATCAAAATAAAATCAAGAATAAAAAGGGGTGAATAATTAATCCCCGCTAGCGTTTAGCTTAGCATCAAGGAATTAAGCTATAACCAGATTAGTAATTAGACAATAGATTTAACGTGCGTTAGTACATTTTTGCAATAAAATAAAACAAAGAACGCACATAACTAAACAAAACACAAATTCACTGAGCTATTTTTGGATATTTCTGCTGGGAATCGGAGACAGTACTGTTTCGAGGCCAACTGGCCTCTCATCAGTCCAGTCCGTCCAGCATACCTATCTCAGTGAAATAGAACAATATACAAAACGGACAAACATACAAATCAATGATCCCTAAATTACAAAAACATCAAAATAAAATCAAGAATAAAAAGGGGTGAATAATTAATCCCCGCTAGCGTTTAGCTTAGCATCAAGGAATTAATTTATAACCAGATTAGTAATTAGACAATAGATTTAACGTGCGTTAGTACATTTTTACAGTAAAAATGCTGGACGGATTGGACTGATGAGAGGCCAGTTGGCCTCGAAACAGTACTGTCTCCGATTTCCAGCACAAACAGCAAAAAATAGCTCAGTGGATTTGTGTTTTGTTTAGTTATGTGCGTTCTTTGTTTTATTTTACTGTTAATAATTTCTTAATAATTTATTTATTTATTGTTAATAATTTCTTTTTGCTCGTTATAAGGTTTATTGTTAATGTTTTCTCGTGTAGTCGACATATGTTATTTATTACTTTTTCTTTGTTATTATGAGAATAGATATTCTCTTTTTGGCTTAATTTTATATTTAAACCTTGAATAAGTCTTTATGATTAATAAAGACGAAATGTTGGAATCAAGTATGGAGGTTTTAGTATTTTCATTTTAATAAGATATTCGGAGTATAAGTTTTATTCGATGAAACAAGTTTGAATAGCTTATTATTGATGTTTTACGTTCAGTTCGTGAATGTTTATTTTATTGCTGATTGTTGTTGTATAAAAAAAAAAGAAAATTAGTTTCTTTTCTAATTCCTTTAGAAAGATGGTTTTCTTTCTTTTGATGTATTTTCCTCGATAAAGATTCTTGATAAAAGAATTGAAATATTGGAGATGGTGTTTTTGTTCGTTTATATTGAAGATTAAGTATACGTGTTTGTCAGGAGCTACTAACAGATAAGCTGAGAAACACATATACATGAAAGGGGGGGATTATCGAGAATTGCATGCAAAATTGTCCATTACCATCTTGAGCTATCATCAATAGAAATCTGGAATAGCTGTTTTACCTTTGTTAGGACTCATCAATGAGATTTAGCCCTTGACGATCAATAGGCCATGGATAACAATAAGCAAATAACTGTCCAGTATCTAATTTCGTCAAGTAATTGCTAGGCACAAAAGGCATTTACTTAAGGAACAAAACAAGCAAAATAAATCGTTGGAGTATCGGGTGGAAGGTGCAAATAAGAATATAGTAAAAACTGGTTTATATGTAACCCAGTTGTATATAGTTCTGATTTGTGCGTAACTGTTTGTAGGTCCTCGCAAAAATTGTATTTAATTAATTTCTGAGATATACGTAAATGAGTTACATGTAATTCGCCTTTATAGGCTACGTACTACATTTTTGAAAATGAGGTTGAATTCTACATATTTGTAACTATGGATATCATCCAGGTGCACCGATATACAGCTCCGTTTTCCGTATCGATATATTGTAATCGTCGGGTTCATGAAGTTTCTAGGTGGCTTTTAATGAAAGGTCGGTCATAGATAAAAACTGAATGACTTTTCGCATTAACGAAATATGTGTTCCCTTCATTTATTTCAGTATCTCTTGCAGCCGTGGCTGATAAAAGGAATAAAAGTTACACCTTAAGAGAAAAAAGTGACATTTATTCGGGAAGTGAAAGACAACCCGCACAAATCAAAAGCAGAAAAGCGAATACCTTAAACATAGGTTACACTACAATATGTGCCGTCATTAGTAAGAAGGAGTCAATTTTAGAAGAATATTGAAAGTTAGGTTCAAAATCTGTAAAGAGCAGCCGTCAACAAAAGGGAAAATTTTCAGATATGGAAAACCGAGTAACAATGTGATGGAAAATTATTGAAAATTTGATGAGTCTTTGTTTTTTGTTTATCTTAGAACTGTACAGTAAAAATTCAATCCTTTAAAATTTCTTATAACACGAAATCAGATAACCTCTTTGAAAATGAATACATACATGAATACATTATTTTGAAATTGACAGTTTAACAGTTATGCGTATAATCGTATATGTTGAAAAATATGTACCTAATACACATGCATTTATTACGAATTTTCTTATTTAAGTTTAACTAAATAAAGTTGTAAGTTGTAAAGTTGTTAAGTTTTAAAGTTGTAAACTAAAAATAATGAGTTGTAAATGCTTCTCAGTTGATGAGTACTTTAAAATTTTCCCCTTGAAATCCGTATTAACAGCTTTTACTGTATTTCTTTAAAGATATCTTTGCACATTCAACCATCCAATATGAGCTGTTGGAAGAGGCAGCAAAAGTCCAAAGATCCTCAGTTTTGGGTTACCTTTCCATGTGTTACTCTTGTGTTTGATTTGAACGAAAGATTTGTTTTGAAGCTTATTTGGCAGCGGATCTCAACAGATTTCAAGATTGCTTTCAATAAGTTAATTAAGAAACTGACAAAAATTATCAAAATCAACTAAAAAGACCATAGACAAACAAAAGATTAAACGATTGGATCAAATAGAAATATCGTGTTTATACAAGGCAGTGAGACTTGAAACGATGATCACTTGAAATCAACTCTAAATTTCGAAGGGAAAGTATCTTTGATGGCAACTGCTGAATTCAGTCTTACAATATTTCCATTTCATTAATGAATTTAGAAATAGTTAGTATATTCATAATAAGTAGAAAGTTAAAATACAACATTGGATGAGCAAAGTTTTTTATGTCTTTTTCATTATTTGATTTTGTTTAATTGAATTATAAATTTGGAAAACTAGTTTTAAATCAACAATTTATATATCAATATAAACCACATTTATTTGTCGGCTCTAAAAAAATGGGTGTTTGAAATAAGTAACAATTGAAAAAATATAAAAATGTGCACACCAATGTTTTTGTACACTTCAAAGAAAGAATTAAGTACAATGTAGCAATTGTTAAATGTTAAATCTTGAGAATCGAGCAATTTTTCTTTTTACAAAGATAACAAATTTGTAATCAAATAATTAATATAAAAATTTAAAACCTTCTATAAATCCTTCAAACGTAGCAATTTCGATTGTATTTAAAAATTATGAATATCAAATATGAATTCTAGTTGAAAATATTGTTAGGTCACTGTTTTGAAGAAAAAAGTCTATTTTTTTTAAATAACATTTAGATTGGAAAAAAGATTTAGGTTGATGTAAGTTAAACCATTATGTTTGATGTTTTGTATTTATTTGGATTTTTCATTATTGATCATTTCCGCTTTTGAGATTCAATCAAGTAATTAAAAAATAAATTCTTAAAATTAATTTAACGTTTGCCCATAATTATTATTCCATAATTTTTGAACAAAATTCGACGGCCAATACATCTTTACAATACATTAAAATTACATAGGGACCACTATGGATTTCGACCTGCTCCGAATTTGACAATTCACATTACAATTAAAAAGAAGTAACGAGAACACATGACTGACAGAGACACATCTGGTGACTTAACCACCAGCTGAACGGAGTCGTCAGGGAAAGCTGTCGTTTGCATGTTTCGGAGAGAGACCACAGGTACCAAATTAAAGGGCTTGGAAGGTGTAGATCGCCATGAGACAATGGAATATATCAGAACAACTGGATCCTAAATGAAATAAGGCAGGGAAAGTAAACCAATCCCAATGCTTCACAACGGCTTCTGATTCACCTTTACATTAGAATAGACTGCTTCAGGGTGGCCTAGAAAAAGCTCGCGCGAGTCTGTTTGCGACCCCATGCTATCTTACCCTATTTGTATGGAATAATCGTCATTCTTAACTCAAACCTTGTTAATACACTGAATTCCAAATAATGATTGAAAAAATAAAAACTTAAAAAAAAATTCCCATGAGGGTTCAAACAACGACGTTCGCATTATTAGCATGGTACTCTAACCAACTGAAATAAGAGGCCACCTAAAACATTTAACATTCAGGCCAACTACAACTGAGCTAACAGAAGCCGTTGCGAAGCATTGTGGAATTTGTGTTCACAGACAGACAAACCGGGGATATAAGGCGTGTTTCAGAAGCCTAAAAAAGCACCAACCAACTACCACCCATCTTTATACTGAAACTTTAATCACAATGACAGTCATATTCAGCAATAGATCACCAAATGGGTCGCACAGCAAATGGCAGCTCACCGCAATTATGACCATATTTACTATACTGGACACCATATTTACTATACTGGACAATGGACATTCTTTGAATACCAATAATCCTATCGTTTTTGCTTATGATGAAACTCATTTCCTTCGGAAATGTTAGGAGTCTTTTTCCATTATGACAGATCCCTTCGCATATAACGAATCCTTGTCGGTTCAAGTTATTGCCCAATATGGCTTTCACTGTGTTAAACGTTTCAGTACATAGATGGGTGGAGTGTTTTTTTTTTTTTTTTTTTTTTTTTTTTTTTTTTTAGGTTTCAGTTGGTTTTGAAGCTTACGACCTTACCTCAAGTTCCAGTGTCTCATGACGATCTACGCTTAGAGTGCAGCCCTTCATGAGGGTACTCTTTCTCCGAAGCATGGAGACAACAGGGTACGATTTTCTCTGATGACTCCGATCACCTGGCAGCTAAGTCACCTGATGTGTGTCTATCAATCTTCAGCTATCTTTGCGGAAGCCAGGAGTTCAAAAATTAATAAAACTAACAGAAGCATTGTACAAAATTCATGTTTTTCATGTTCAATGCTAAGATATACATCCAATCTTACGGTTTAAGAGGCTTTTTTGCTTCAGCTTTAACTGCCAAAATTTGCTTGAGGGAAATTTCCTTCCATACTTTTGAATCTAAACAAATCACTATTCCTCTCTATATACTGATCTTTATCAACATACTGACCTTCTCTTTTATGCCTGTAGTAACACGGAAAAACAAATTTTCAATGTAATGGCGAGGATGCATATCAATGTACATTTCAGAATGGCAAATACCAGCCTTCAAAATCCTTTTATACAAAACTGAGTAATGTAGGAATTTCCCTTAACTTCAATTCTGCTACATCCTTAGCATTTACAAGGAACACCTCCTTAGCATTCACAAGGAACGTAGTCAGCATAGCCGTGCATAGAGCATTTAACATTTCAAGTTCGGACACCTGCTTTTAAGTAAAATTGATGAAATTATTTCTATTTTATTAGCTAATGATTACTCATTAACCTTCATCAATTCTCGTATTACCATCACCTTTGAACGCATCTACAGCCCCACACCCCTTTTAAAGGCCTAAATAGCAATAGATTTTATGTTTCTATTCCTTATCTTTCCACTGTTTTCCCAACCTTGAAAAATATAACTTAGCCCTCATTTTAGCAATCACACATACAATTAGCCATTGTCTTTGTAATTTAAGACGGACGCTTATGATGCCACCAGGAAAGGCGTAAACCAATGCAATAATCATACATGTATATGTATTGGTAAAACACGCCAGCCTTTCAAAAAACGGGTTGCACCTCTCTCGTTGGTCCTCAATAACAGATATTTTAATTACTCAACCGTACACCATATCAGCAGCTCCAACAACTGCGTGAACTGTAAACAATCCAGAATCCTATGTAATGAAAGAAACGACTTTAAAACAAAATGTAAGGAGTCCTTCTTAATTATTGCTGACAATAAATGTTACAACGATAATATCACAATATGGCTTCCATAAGTTATAAGTTATAATTTCCCCATTGGCTTGCTTCTTTTTTATATATAAATAATATTCTTAATATACATATAATGTACAACTGTTTTTGTCATATATAGCATTCCTTGTGGGTTTAACGTGTGTTTATAATAATACGGTTGAAGTTAAGGCCACCACACATGGATGTGGCCTTAACTTCAACCGTATAGCATTCCTTGTTTCTTGTTTTACTATTTAATATCCAGCTTCCGTCCCATCATATAGCATTTCCATAAAGAGCTGATTATCTCACTTATTATCCCCCCCCCCCCCCCCCGATGCGACAGTGTTTCAACCCAAGATCACATGTTCCACTCGACTCCAATTTCTAATTCTTTAACCATTATAATAGCTCCCTTGACAATAGGGCGCTGTCCGCTCCGAAAATATTAGTGTAAATTGTTATTTCGATCTTCCACTTCAATGTCAGATGGCCTTAATTTATCCTTTGTTTAAGATTATATGGATTGAAAGATAAAATGAAAGATAAAATCTCATTGAAATTATTGTTTAAAAATTGTTTAAGTTGTAAATTCACATTATAAAGATGTATTCAAATTCAAAATGATATGTTCTTTAATAAGCGTCAGGTTCGAAGTGAAAATAACATATTGTAAAAACAAACAAACTCTAATGAAGCACTTTCGAAATAGATAACATAATATTACTGATGTCAATTACATGATATTTCATCTACATCATTCAAATTCAATGTCGATCTTGTAAGACGGATTTGATGCATTATTGGCTGGAGCTCAGCAGCAACTCTATATAGTGGCTGGTGGTACATCCATTCTAATGGCATATGTTGTGGCACCCATCATTGCTGCGGCTCTGAATGATTCAACCCATAAATAAGAACGCTTTTTGTGGATTGTGTAATGGAAATTAGTTATTGTGTTAAATGTGATTTATGTTACTCACCGCAATTTCCATAGATGTAAATCCATTCTGCCCAGATAATTACAAATTGTGCTTCTGAAATATTTTAGGGTTATTTGCCGGAGAAAATTCAAGAAGATGTTCACAGCAGTGAATGCACAACAAATGTGAATGCAGTATACAAACGTTCACATGCCATTGTTAAGAAAGCAGAGGCAATGCTTTATTACGAAGGAACTTCCGCAGTCAGTTCACCTTGATAACCAGAGACGATAACACAGTGTGAAATTCCCAGCGTTACCAGTTGGTACCTGTTAAGATGTTTGAGCCGAACCCAAATGAGAAAAAGGGCTATTTTCATTTAAAATGCTAAGCCAATAAAGAATGTAAGTTTAAAGGTTTAAAACGTATATTCAGTGCCTATCCTTGACGAATTTGGCTCATCGTTTCCGTTTGTGAATAGGGAAGAATTTACAAACAAAAGGCAGTTACCGTTTCCATGGCTACGGCTGATTCAACAGGGTGACTACGATTTGGAACACAGATCTCGAAGTTCGAAGATTATGTGGAACTAGCCAATTCCAGGTTAGGTAACCAGGTTAAGACGCATTGCATTTCTTTGATGGTTCTTCGTATTCTACGAATTCTATAAAACTAAGGATTGTAAGTATACAAGTCGTATTCCTTTCTTTAGTTGGGTGAACGCCAGAAGAAGAAGCAAGATCCAAGTTAATAGGACTTTAACTGTTTAAAGCTAGTTAATTTAATTGCTTATGTTGATTTACAGCAATTTAACTGAATCGAGTAAAGTTAGAAGTAAATTTAGCTACGAGTGTTAAGCTAATTGGAACAGACTGAATAATTGAACTTTAACGAACTTTAAAGTCTTAAGTTTAACGAAAGTTAACATTAGCCTGATTATCATTGAGATAATATTTCATTTCTGGATATTTAAAGTTTAATTAAATGAATTAAATCTTTTGATTTTTCCTGTTGAAAGTGTGTTTCCTGATTATTCGCATAACTCTTAAATTAACTAAGATAATTAGTTTAATCTAGCCTGATATAATCCTTTATCAATTGTACACTGAAACCGCTCTAGGAGGAGAGCGTTACAAGGAATAAATAAACTACCTTTTATTTTAATTTTAATTTACCACAGAAGGTTATGGACACAGCTTAGAAGTATTCCAGCACAAGTGGTCATCTTAAAGTTAATTTAATTCAACTCAATCACAACGCTTTTTGCCTTAGTACTTCTGAGTATTCACAGAAACGAAACTGTGATTACTTTAATAAAAAAATATTGCCCAATAATATTTAATGAAGACTATTCAATTATCTAATTAGATGTTGTTGATCGGAATTGGTTTGTAGTTTGTATAGTTTCCTTTTTAGTTTTTTGTTTTTTTATAGTACTTTGAAGTAGTGAAGTAAAAAAAAAAATTGAAATTATTGTAGCATATCATGGACTAGTAAATTATTCTGGTTCATAACATTGCGAATTTCAAATAACTTAAATTATTTGATCTGAGAATGCGTCGTCATTTTTGGATATACATGCGATTTCTTTTATGAACTAAGTAAAGAGATATTGAAATTTCCTTAGAAAAAAGAGATGGTAGTGTGTAGTACAATTAACAATTCATAACATTATTATTTACAGTGTTATGAATATATAAAAATTAATGAAAGGTAGACAATGTTTCAAAGCTGAAATTACGCTATTTATTTCAACAATAAAAATTATTTTATATAAGAAGACAATTTTCATTAATTACAACTTCTTTTAGATATTACATGTAATATAAAGACTGAAAGTTTCAAAATTTTATCGAATTCATTCACAAAGCATTGAAAATACTCTTAATTCTCTACAGTAATTTTGAAGTTTTAATATTGATGGGAATTTCGAACTAAAATTTTCAGAGAATTAAAATAATCAGAATTTCTTCATAGTATTACTTAATAATATCTGCAATATGTACCGATATCAAGGCTGCAATTATAGATAATATCAATAAATATGCTACATATTATTGAGTCTACGGGAAAGTTCTGTCCACAGAATCAGAATGGAAAATTCCATGAATGAATAGGGAAATTAAGGACAGACAGTAACTAGATGGTTTTTATCTATCTGCGATGAACTACAGATGGTAATTAGATGGTAATGGTGTAATAAAAAGATTGGTTCATAGGATTTACTTACGCCATTACATAATTTAGAATTAAAGAGAAACAATGCGATAATTGTGAACCAATATTTCTTTCGTTTTTGACAAAATACTATAACGCAACAAACGTGGTCGAAGATGGTTCGAGAGTTTAGAAGATTTCAGATTTCGAGATGAGTCCAAATCTGAATGACCTTTACTAGTCGACGAAGATGTCCTTGGAAAAATGTTTTAACATATTCTTAACCTAAGACAATGATATTGGACAGAACTTTTCAATCGATCGAATAAATATGCTAATTACTATACTTTGATGCGAGTTTTTAAACAGTGCGTTTTATGATTGCATTTTTTCTTTTGAACAAATTCAGTTAACTGTGCTAGAGGATAAAAATTCAGTGCATTTAATTCTAAGTGCAGTGATGGAAGATGTTGCCATTTAGGAAACGTTTCATTCCATGTCTTGTTCCTTGTCATCTTCCTCCTAATAAAAATTAAAAATTAAAAATAAATAAGCACCAAAGTAATTCTGAAAGAATAGCTGTTAAAAAAATTACTAACTTTGGTGCAGAGTTCTCATTACAATGAATTCATTATTCTTTAAATTTACACCTATAAGATATCCTGTCTGAATTTCAATTATAATGCGTTGTTTCTTCAATAAATCTGATGGCAAAAGAACAAAAATTTCGTTTAAAAGACAAGAAGTTGAAGACAGGCAAAAACATAAAAGAAGGACCAAACGAAGTAGGTAATACCACTAATATTCAGTCGCTATTTTCAATTTTAATTGGTGAAATATGTAATCACTACTAAATGAAACCAAAAACTATTGTTCTGAATGTAGTTTTTTGTTTTACAATACTCTCCACTAAATGAGATCCGTAAGTTATTAGAAAAGCTTTAATATTACATTAAAGATAACAAGATAACATTAAATACGAAAAATAGAGACTTCACAAAAATTTTGTTTCGCGCCTTCAGTCATAAAGAGAATCTAGTACATTAGCTTCGCTTGTTCCGACTCAGCAGCCAGATTAAAATTTCATGATAAAACAACAATTTTTATTGTTATTTGCTTCCCACTTCCCGGAGATGGAAAGGAATCAGTAACCTTTCGCGCTGAGCCTATTATCGAGGGTAAATCTGGAAAATGATTCCTAACAAGAACGAAATAGCTGTTCCAATTTCCATCGATGAAGGCGTTGAAGGTGCATTCTCTATTTTTCATTTTTAATGCGTAAGTTACAACAGTACGGGCAAAACTTTTCAAGATTACAATTCAATATTATGGAAAATAGATACTGAAAAATTTAAAGAAGAACAAAAAATTAATTAGTCATTACAGCCATTAGAGAAATTACAGTTCTCTGTAATTTTTGTTTAACATTTGTCTAATTCAAAATTAAAAAGATGCACTTTGGAGAAACATTACTGGCACTAGAAGTAAAAATTAGTCATTTCATTTCAGAATGTAAAGAGATCGCCTTCTGTGCAACCATAGAAAAAACTTGGTGAAAATGAAAATGGGAGAAATTGATGAATGATAAAAATTCATTACTTACAGGGTGTCCTAAGAGGAAAGGTCAATATTTTGAGAGGTGATACTGTCGGTCGTTTTAAGCAAAAAAGTTCCTATGAACGAGTGTTCTACTCCGAAGAGTTTCCGAGATACAGCTTTTCGGATGTAGAGTTTCAAAACGAATGAAAGAGATATTATGAACTGTAAAAGCATAAAGAAAACTATCTAAGCTTTCATCGGTGAGAGTTTGGGACGGCCGTTTCGTTCTTTTTCTGCACTCGTCAGCCAAACCCACTCCAAATGAAATGCTCAGTTAGTTCAAAAGTGAATAAGGGAAACCCTTCCTGTACCCGTCTGTGGTCGAAAGAAAACAAATTTTAAAATAAGAAACCACGTACTGTTTCTAATATTTATTGGCCAAGTTACACATTTCTTACAGTTTATAATAAAGTCGCAAAAATTCCAAGGCCAACATCAGTGCATTTCTCAACTCTTGTGAGAACGATATGACGTGTTGCTTGTCTGAGTTCATCGTGGCGTTCCTTTATGCTCGCAAAACCTTCCTTTATATGAACTAGCATTCGTCTCATGTATTCAATTTACGTCTGTAAACTTCACTCTTCATCCAACCCCGTAAACAGAAATCCAAGGGCGTTACATCTGGAGATCATAGCTCCGTGCGGTGGAAGAGAAGGAAAACAACGGCCAGTAGGATCATTGACAATTGAACGCCAAATCTCGGAAACCATTCGGAATAGGACACTCGTTCATAGGAACATTTTTGCTTAAAATGGCCGATACTATCACCTCCCAAAATATTGATCTTTTCTCCTGGGACACCCTGTATATAATGGAGGTAAATAGAGAGGTATATCTCAAATGGACCCGTGATAATCCATTAGATTGATGATGGTGGTTCATGACGCGTGTTAATCCAAGTTCTGATATGAGGGTGATGGGGTGGTTCTCAACTTTTGATTCTAGATATAGATAAATTCAGATGGTGAGCCCAACACCTGACAGCCTATGCTGATGGAAAAGAAACCCGGAACCCATTATGCAGAGGGCTCAGTGCACCATAGGACTCCTGTAGAGAAGAATCCACGGTGGAAAAATTTCCTGACTCCGGCCTCTCCAACTAGCGCCATTTCAATTTACTACTTCCCCCCCAGATAGATCTATTAAAAATATAATAGACATATAATACATATAATACATTGTGTTCACAATTTAATAATGTTTATTTAAAAAATCTGGGCTCATACAGAAAATGAACGGAAAAACGAGAAGAATATATTCGTATATTTAAAAATAATATTGGAGTCTTTTGTAGGATAAAATATCTTTTTTGAATAACTATGATACCTAAGAGTATCAATTTTTTGGAATAATCGAGAAAGTTATTTCATTAATACTGTTTTTGTGTTGCTTATATCAGTATAATCCAATCGAATTTTAATATACAAGGTATTCTTAATTAAAGTTCACATTTCGAAAGGCTATAACTCGAGGAACAATCAGAGGAACTACTTCATTTTTCACAGTGAGGACGTTCGTGGCAATGGAATTTTGTTGATGCAAAATAAAAATAAAAAATGGCCGATGTATGGCTTTTCAATTCTATAATGTACAATGCAAATGATAAATGCAAATGTAAATGACATGATATTGAAAACTGTTATAAAAGCAGACAGGTCAAG
This sequence comes from Thereuonema tuberculata, assembly GCA_023159025.1. Taxonomy (NCBI): domain Eukaryota; kingdom Metazoa; phylum Arthropoda; class Chilopoda; order Scutigeromorpha; family Scutigeridae; genus Thereuonema; species Thereuonema tuberculata. The sequence continues at coordinate 39,502 of JAFIDM010037262.1, read as the reverse complement.
AGTGCGTCACTTCATTGGATAATGACAATGTTACCAAAGGATTGCGCACTTCTTGTGAAGCTGTTTTACCAAAATAACAGCTGTGCCTTAACAGCATTGGAAAGTTTAGTAAAGGGACTGAAAACTGACCCTATGACCGCAAATGGTCTTCGAGAAATGATCCAGAAATTTGAAGGGACAGGCTTCTTACAGGTGAAGCCTGGAAGAGGACGGAAAACCGTGGATCAGCTGACAGTGGACAATGTATTCTTATCGATGGAGGAACAAAGGATGGCAAATGTCGCAGGAAGCACGGCTTTGGAAGTCTTGCACTGTCATTACACAAAGCCGTAAGCACTGTTCACAAAGTTCTATGACAAGTTTAGCGCTGGTACCCGCATGATCTACAGTTCAGCAGTTACTGAGTTCCGACTGCACGTGAAACATTACCCTGCAGTTCCTTGCCCGAACTGAAGTGGAATCCGTTTGAAAATATTAATGAATTTGCACAAAGTTTTTACTTTTATTTATTGAATTTCTGTTTGTTTATTTTGCTATTTAACATTTAAAAGTGTTTTTATTTACTTCATTTTTGCTTACATTTCTTTTTTCACTAAGTTAATCATATAATACAATAAAAGATCTTAACATTAAAGAAAATCAAAGAAAAAAAAATGTGATAAAAAAAAGGACTTACTATTAGAAAAAAGAAAATACGAGAAAATAATACTTATTACAAAAATAAAATCCTTTCCACGGATTTGAATCGTGATTTCGAAGGCAAGTTAAAAGCTGTCAAAGCTCTGCACTTCTCATTTTTAAGCTATTAAAGAAATAAAAAATAATACCAAAAGAAATAACGAAAAGATTTTTAATAATGAACCTAATATACAAAATATTTTATCAAAGTAATCCATCATTACTTTTAAAACAATAAATATGCATTAAAATTCACAAGCAGTGTGAGGTTTTTTTTTATGACGCAACGACCCCTAATCTAACTAATGAAATTTATTTATCCATAATGTGTCTTTATATTATTTCGAAAATATAGAACTCATGTAGAAGATTTCCCTTATATCTGCTTCTATTCCAATTATGTTGAATAATCTTTTCGAATTTGGAAACCTTCAAATTTTATCAAGGACCTTCGATGAATAAGATTACATCAGAACTCACCAGATGGTGTTACTGTACTTACTGTATTTCTCTGCATTAATTGCAAATCATTACCGCCATCTGGCGCTTGACGGTAAAACGATCAAATTTTGGAACGAGTTTTAGCCCACTTTAGCTCCGATTTCGCATCTAAGATTCATGTTATTTACATAACACAATCTAATGATTCATTCTGCAAAGTTTCACTAAATCTGAAATAGTAAGGTTCGATAGGTTTCCATAATAGTAGAATACGAACTTTCTTTTATACAAAAGTTTATTTATTATTAATCACCATTTTTATACAGTAAAACAAGAATTCAAGGGTTATTCCATGTCAAGTCATCCAGGCCATGTCGCCCACTACCTAGTTGAGAACTGAGATTTTGTGTACTGCTATTATACTTCATTTCATGAACTTTTGCCAATTTTTATTGCTTTATATACATTCTGTTGGTAATAATAGCAGAAAGTTTGATACAATTTGGTACTTCAAAGCGAATTGTGAAAATTTGAAAATTGGCTGCAGTTTTTAAATGGAAACAAGTAGGATGACAATTTTTTCCCTGAATATGCGTTGTGACATGTAGTTTATGAAAACATAAAAGAATTGGCCGTATAAAATTTTTTTTAATTGTTTTATAATTTTTTTTGTTTTTTTTTTTGGTTAATTTAAAAAAAAATTTGGACACTTGCTCAACTCTGAAAATCCTTGAAAAAATTAGGAAGTGATTTACAAATAGTAAAGTTTTGTCACAAAAAAAAATCATTTTGTAGAAATGAATTGTTCTTACCAAAAAAAAAAATCGTGAAAGAATTGGCCAAAAAAAATTTTGTAGTTTAATGTTTTTTTGGTTAAATTTCTAAAAAAAAATTTGGACACTTGCCCCCATCTGAAAATCATTGAAAAAATTACAAAGTGATTTACAAATAGTAAAGTTTCATCACAAAAAAAATCATTTTGTAGAAATGAATTGTTCTTATCAAAAAAAATCGTGAAAGAATTGGCCAAAAAAAAGTTTGTAGTTTAATGTTTTTTTGGTTAAATTTCTAAAAAAAAATTTGGACACTTGCCCCCATCTGAAAATCCTTGAAAAAATTAGAAAGTGATTTACAAATAGTAAAGTTTCCTCACAAAAAAAAATCAGTTTTGAGAAATGAATGGTACTCTCAAAAAAAAAAATTGTGAAAGAATTGGCCAAATAAAATTTTGTTGATTAATTTTTTTTGTAAAATTAAAAAAAAAAAATTTGGACACTTGCCCTCCCCTCTGAAAATCATTGAAAAAAATTAGAAACTGATCTGCAAATAGTAAATTTGCTTCACAAAAAAAAAATCAATTTTGAGAAATGAATGGTATTTACAAAAAAAAAATTCATCTTGAATTTTGAAAACATTTTCATTCAGCCATTAACATTCCCAAAATATCACAATAATAGAAATACTGTTAACTACTCAAGAAACATTAACAACATAAGTGAGCATAAAAATATACAAATGTAAAAAAAATTGCAATATAAAACAAAACTACAAACTATAAAGTATACTCGTACATTATATAAGATATGTATCTGCATTCAAGTTCATTTGGAAATATATATATGACAAGATGCTTTAATGCTTCACATTTAATATTTTTTTGTATGAGGACCACTTTTCTTCCACCAATCTAGAAGACTTTTTGTTTAGAGAATAAGTATGGCCTGTTGCTGTGGTGATTTCAACTTCAAATAGAATATGTGAGAATGGGACATCACAAACATCATTATCAGGCCAATAGAAGGACGGGGATGGTCCATGAGGATGCATGAACCTTACTGTAACATCTCCTTCTACACCATTCACTTTCTCAACAATCCCCAGATACCAAGAAGAGTCATATACAAATGCAACATAGCAGTTGGGCTGCACAGAGCATAATGGCATCAGTGGCGGAAGTGCAGAGAAATCATGAATGATACTAAAATCAGTATCATAGCTTAACCTTTTTGCTCCAATCTTGGTTGGTGATAGCAGATATTCATGGTAGCAGATATTTCTGAAATTCTTACAATTTTTATATTGTGCAGCACATCCGTCAGACAAATATTCAGCATAAGCAAGTGGAATTTCAGGAAATTCAAACTTCAAAAAATTCAATACAGTCTTCTGAGTCTGATACACAAGGGTCACATCATGTTCTAGATCATCAGAAATGATACAAAAAATTTTTGCTTGCAACTGTTGATCTTTTTTGTAATATATAACAACAGTGTGAAGAGTGCAGCTACCATTGTTCCAATGGTACCCCTGTACTTCATCTTGAACAACAAAATGGAGATTTTCACTAAAATCCATTAAAATTAACACTGATCCTTCATCAAGTGTTTCTTTCTTCATTTTCAGATAATCAGACTGATTGAGCAATAAAAGAGTGTGGAGTAAGTGTTTCAATTTTCTTAATTAGTGTGTCGCAGAATTCTGATAGAGTGGTGATTTGAACATTTAAAGTCATTCTATCAGTTGATACCCATTGACTGTACTGAACCATCACATCAGGATCATAGTCTTCTATTTCATTTTTTAAGTGTGTTTGAAGTAAAGAACTGGGAAGGGGGGGGCGCATTTTTGGCACAGAAGGAGCATACAGGCTCGGTTATTTATATCATGTTACTGTTTTCATTAGATCGTGGTATGTTACTTTAATAGAAATAGAATTTAGAAGCAATTAACATTTTTACTGTAAGTGGTGAAACATACGGTAGGTGTTCCTGATGATCCTAGGAGTATACATTGTTTTGGTCGAGAGATTCAAATTTTGAAAATCCTACTTTGTCTTCAGGATACTTCTTTTTGTAGAGAGAATACATTTCAGCTAAATTACTTAAAACAAGACGCTTCTGTTCATATGTATTTTTTATAGTGCTCATTTTACAGGTGACATGATAGTCAGAAATTATCAATTTAATTTTTTTTTTTAATATAGCGTTTTTTCTACACTTCCCATCATTTCTACAAACTGATTTTTTTTGTGTGACATAAAGAAGGATTTATAATAATATTGTAAAATTTTCAAAGGAATCTACGATGGAGCAATACCTTAAAAAAAATAAAATGCCCAGGTATCGAATTTATTTGAAAAAAATTATTTACATTTTTTTTCTAAAAAAAAAATTATGATTACTCAATAAAAGAAGCATGAACATAAAAATATAAACATTCCTCTTTAATTAAAAAAGTCAAGGTTCTACTACAAAAACTGTAGGAACTATTGCATTTTTAAATTATCAAGGAGCTCGTCCATGGAACACCTGAGTTCCTGGATCCATGTAACTTCTTGAGACCATTACTGAAAAATTACTTAACCTGCAACATTTAAATTTTGGAAATGTTCACATATCTAGGTAAACTTCAATTATACAAAATTTCAAAGTTTTCTGTGAGGGTGGGTGACATTTCCTAAAATTTCTGGATGATTTGATATGGAATGACCCTCAATTTACCATGAGAAATAATCTTATCTAATATAACTTTTATATTTTTGGTTAAATCATAGTTACATTCAATTATAAATAGACTTTGTTATTTATTACGAATACTTAAATCACTAAACATAATTGACAGATAAGAAAAAAAAATAATAAATGCTATGTCTATTTATTGTACGAAGTTTATTCAAAGACTTACAATCTTCATAATTGCTCAACACATTCTTTATAGAAAGGAATAATGTTCTAAATATTAAGAAATTTGCTACAGTTTTAGTACATAGATTTAGTTTTTCTGTCTTTCGATCGGGGATATGTTTGACAACACCCTCTCACAAGGTCATTTTGGAGCTGTGATTATCTCTTCAGTGCAAGAGGTGCGTTTTACCTGCATTTCCCGGTTTCATTGATACTAGATGCAGCTCAGTGTTTGTAGTGATCCTGTATTAGATCCATTGCTAAACTTTTCAGAAATTGGCGACGATTCATTTACTCTTACATATTGTTTGCAAATATCACCTGTGCATTAATGCCAACAATATTCAAAAGAGCTTAAAAACATCATCAGAGGCCGTCGTTCAGAATCTTTAGAAACAAATTACGAGCCACACATCTGATCCTCATTTGGTGTCTACACCTCTCTTAGTTGGGTTATATGAACTAATAATCTTTCTCAGCGCTCCTGTGCTTCTCATCGATTCTATCATCGTAGAAATGAGCTGCCCAACTTTTCCTCTCTTCGAGATATAGGAAACTAGTGTCAAATTCTTTATGAATCAGAATAACTCTAATACTTATTTATGAATAACTATTTTACAATAAGATAGTTTTTATAAAAAAATATATAATATAATTACGAAACTGATGTCAACCTGAGCTTAGTCAGTATGGAAAATGTATATTATCAGTAGATTGGTGGTTATGTGGCACCCCCAACAAGAACAAATAAATCTGTACAACAAACTGAGAATTTCAAGACTGATTGGAACTACATTCTCTCAGTCTACGATAGATGGAAGAAATATACAAGGAAGCACAAGATACAGCATTGGCAAACTAAGAAATAATGAAACAACTTAAGCTCTGGGATGTGTGAAACCTTACCAGACAAACGGAGGGATAATAAAGGAAGGCTAAAGATATCGATTATTTGAGGACAAAAAAAGCGACGATAGAGGATTAGTTCACAGACTCTAGCTTTAACTTAGCAGTGCGTTACTCAAAGGTGGAAAATCAACTGAATTTCAACTTTAACTGTACTTATAATTTATTAAAACAATAATCATAATTAAGTTAGATATTTTGTAACTGAAGCTTTAAGGAAATTCTCTGCCGTTACAATCGTGTGGCACTTTAGTAATTTTTACAATATGAGACCACACACTTAAAAATCACATATATATTATGGGAATCCCGTTCGCATCAATTGGGTTCCCGTAACAAGTAAAGGGAATTTTAATTTTTTTTAAAAAAAAAACAACATTAGACTTAACAAACATTGATTGTTCTTTCTTTACAATACCCTCTTTGTAAAACATTTTTAAATAAATTAAAAGTTTGGAATAATCGGAACAATAGTCAATGATAATTTCAGAAATTCCTTCTATTAAAAAAACATTTCAATGATACTTACGATCTAATTCAGTAAGTGTAATTTTAAAGAAAACATTGGACTTAAAGATTGAAGTTTTTTTATTCTTTAGAATAGCCTCTTTCTAAAACATTTTTAAATAAATTAAAAGTTTTAAATAAATAGAACAATAGTCGGAAATTGATTCCATTAAACAAACACTTCAATGATACTTACGCCCTAATCAGTCAATATAAATTCAAAAGAAAAAAATAGACTTAATTTAGATTGAAGCTTTTTTTCCCCTTAGAATTCCCTCTTTGTAAAACATTTTTAAATAAATTAAAAGTTTTAAATAACCAGAACAATAGTTAATGATTATTTCAGAAATTCCTTCTATTAAAAAAAAAAACAAAACAAAAAAAAAAAACACTTCAATGATACTTACAAATTAATTCAAGAAATATAATTTTAAAGAAAACATTAGACTCAAAGATTGAAGTTTTTTTCTTTAGAATTGCGTTATGTAAAACATTTTTAAATAAATTAAACGTTTTGAATAAACAGAACAATAGTCCACGATAATTTCAGAAATTGATTCTATTAGAAAACATTTCATTTTTACTTACGGGCTAATTCAGTTAATTAAAATTGTGGGAAAATTTATATTGGGGAAAGTAAAAGAACAACACGGGAGAGGGTACTTGAACAAATTAATTGTATTAAAAATGACCTGAAAGAAAAATCTGACGTAGCATATCATTGTAGGAAAAATGGACATTGGATCAGGGAGGAAGTAAAAATAATTATGTTAGAAAAAGATACAAAAACAAGAAAAATACTGGAAAGCAAAATAATCAGAAACACAAGAAATTTAAATTACAATAGAAGCAAAGGTTTGAAAGTTGAGAGTATTTTCGTAAATTTAGCTAGGGAAATGGTAAAAACTCATATGAACAAGAACAAAAAAAAATGCAATAATCGATGAATTTAAAAAATTATGATTATTATAATGATTGTTAGTAAAATAAAACAATTGTATTAAAATTAAGAATTCTTGAATTTGAAACAATTGTAAATATAATAATATGTTAGTAGCATTTTAAGGATAAAATGCTAAGTAGCATTTTAAGGATAAAATGCTAAGTTTTGTTAACAACTATGCTAAGAAATTTTTTGTAATTTGATATCACCTGACTATACATTGTAATCTTGAAGAAGGAAGATAGAAAATTCTTCCAAAAATTCGATAATAAAATGAAGTGTAGATGAAGTTTTTTCAATAATTCAGTTAATATAATTTCAAAAGAAAAAATAGAATTAATTAAGATTGAAGTTTTTGTTTGCCTTTAGAGTTATCTTTTTGGATGGCATTTTCAAATAAATTAAAAGTTTTCACTTAATAATACGTTAGTCCTAAGTGGAAAATCAACTGAATTTAATCTCTAACTGCAACTGAGCGCCGATCACTGATATGTTTAGTATAACTAATAAACAATATATAAAGTGTTATTTATCAGACACGTTACTGATAATATCACTGATTACAGATAAAAAATTTAAAATTTAAAAAGCTAAAAAAGTTAAATTGATTCCTGCAGATATCTGTTAGATCCCATCTGTTATATAAAATTAACATAATAGCCTGTTTGAAAATGTTTTTGATTAGGTTGGTGAACAAATTTTTAAGGAAAGATTTTTATTTGATATTTATAGGATATGTAGTGTTGTTGATATACATGGTTTATTGAATGTTAAATAAAGATTGATAGCCACTGAAGTTTTATCGTCATAATTTCCTAATGAACATAAATTATACGTGAATAGTACGACAATGTGATTTGATAATACCATTCTATGGATCATTCTGTATTATTTTAAATCTGTTTCAAAAATAAGCCTTAAGGAGGATTCGTTCATTAATATTCAAGAAGCTCTTTATCGTAATAGTATTATTAAAACTAAACTTTTTTAGACTCAACAATTCAATATTTCCATTATGTAACATCTATAAGATTAAATGAATCTTAAATAAATCTAACTTGTAAGATGATTTCCAACATGTGTTACGTAAATGTTTATTTTAAAAGTGATAATATTAAAGGTAGAGAAGCATTATTGATTAACTAAAAATTAATAAGAGTTGGAAAATTAACTTCACACGTTGTTAATCCTTATTCGACCTACTTTTAAAAGATATATTATAAGTCCTAACTTAGTAGTAGATTTTAAGTATTCATTTAAATATTAACTCCAAAACTTAAAAAATTAAAGATTTCCAAAAAAAAATAATTTAAAACTCTAATATTATGCATTCGGAATGGAATACTAAACAGCCTTAAAAGTTAATAGAATACATTATATAATTTAAAAATTTAAATATATTTAAATTTAAAATTATTTAAAATTATTTATTTAATTTAAAAATATTTCCAGAAAGGAAATAAAAATTTATATGCGTAAAGCACACTAAAATTATAATACGAAAAAAAAGAATTATTAGACAACTTTGATTTAATAAATATCTTACTAGATATCTTATTTTTTTGTTTTTATCTCATTAAAATATCAAGTTTATATTTTATAAGAAATGAATTGATACTAAAATATTTAAATCATTTATGAAAATTTTTTTGTCGTAGTTTTTAATTCTGACCAATTTCAGCATAGAAGTTTGAATTTTAGTTAGTTAGGAGTAATTGCTATTTATTTAAATTATTTTATATTTTATTTTTGTAGTTTTTACATTGTTTGGAACCTACCCACATGAGGAATTTCATGTTGGGAAGGATGCTAAACATTTTGAACAGAGACGCACACCAGCACATATCTACAAATTTCACTTTTATATTGTAGATTAATATAATTATTTTTTTTATTTTAGATTATACAATCCTTATGACATTTTAAAACAATCTGTCTATATTTTAACAATGAACTCAATTACTGTGGAGATGAATGAAGCCACAAAACCTAACACCATTAATAAAATATTACCATTCAAAAAACTTTCTGAAAACTTATAAATTTATTATCACTTTCTGTACTTGTCAGTTCACAGACAAAATCCCATATATGCTGTAAATATGGTGAAAGGTTAAGAAACATTCTTCTTCTTTATTCTTTTTCTTTCGTATTCTGCACAACTACTTCATTAATTAAATACTATTATTTTTAAATTCCAATAAAATAACAGTAGATGATTTTTTTAACTTTTTCTGAAATTTTCTGTTGAGTATTTTTATACTTCAAAGTTTGCATCAGAATTATATTTTGATTTTTGCTTTATCTTTTTAAGTTTCGATGGCACCTTACTTGGGATATCTTTAATATTACAAATCATTAATGCAGCTACGTCTTATACAGATACGATATTTTTCCTAGGAATATTATAAAAATATTCTAATTTCTAATACAGAGACAGTGGTGTAGATTCTCATCAATTTTTATTGAAAATAAAATGAAAAACAAATTCTTAAATTAAATTTCGTTTTTCAATTTAAGTGTTTTGCAACAGAAAGAAGATGGTGGGTAATTTATTATAATGAAAATTTGCTGCGATATTTGCGCAGAACGCATACTCGAATAACAGAGCGCCCAAAATAAGTATAGCAAGGTTGGTGAAAATTTAAAAAAAATTTAATGACTGAAACATATGATAATATTAACAATATTTACAAATGTAATAAGGAATGTGATCACTACTTCCTGACAATGTAATATCAATAACAATACATCATCCTTAAAACCAAGCACTGGCATCAAAATAATATTAACCTTCAGAATACAAAATTCCTAATAGAATCATCTACAAAAGAATTTAACTAACACTTTTATGGCGGTGTGCACCAAACTTCAGTTAACTTGAAGGACTGCTATTTGGACGGAGCTAAAATTAGTGGGGGGTGCTGCTCCACAAAAATTTTAGCCTTTGTTTTAAAATTGTGTGAAAGGAAACATGTATAAAAAGAAAATTTATTCAAAAACTTGATAAATTTCTTTTTATACATGTTTGTTTCCTTTCACACAATTTTAAAACAAAGGCTAAAATTTTTGTGGAGCAGCACCCCCCACTAATTTTAGCTCCGTCCAAATAGCAGTCCTTCCAGTTAACTGAAGTTTGGTGCACACCGCCATCAGTCTTTTATAGAATTTACTGTACACTATGTTAGCAACATATATATTTTTAGAATAAAAATTTTTTTAACGTGCGTGAATAATGTTTACACAAATAAAATCAAAGCCTACGCACAAACAAAATTACAAAATATTTATACAATACATTACAGCGCTATCGATTTCGTCATTTTAAGTGAAATGACATCAACGGGCAAAGAGGAATAATACACACAAAGCCAGTCTTATATATCAATGGAAAAGTTCAATATGCAGAAACGGAGGTAAAGTTGACTTCAATTTGCAGGAGGGATGTGATGTCTTTTATTCACGCACGTTAAAAATTTTTTTATTCTAATGTAAAGCCTTATTATTTCCAGTCTTGCCCAACTTTCAACCAACAATAACCTATAACGTTCAGCCAATAGAAATGATTGAATACAAGACATCACATCCCTCCTGCAAATTGAAGTCAACTTTACCTCCGTTTCTGCATATTGAACTTTTCCATTGATATATAAGACTGGCTTTGTGTAAATTATTTCTCTTTGCCCGTTGATGTCATTTCACTTATAATGACGAAATCGATAGCGCTGTAATGTATTGTATAAATATTTTGTAATTTTATTTGTGCGTAGGCTTTGATTTTATTTGTGTATATATATTTTTAGCTATAATCTTTTCCACTTGTATGAGTATCGAATTTATTGGGTTTAATAAATTCTTTTACTTATTGCACTCTTGGGCAATTTAATTTAGTTACTACAAATACTAACAATCAATTGATTTATAGTTAACACTAAACGATATGGTTTTTCACCGTTGTGAAAATGTAAGTATAGTAGTTTCTAGATAAACTAACTTATTAATCCAGATAAGTATATTGGCACTAATTTCTCTACTAATTACGATTTACTAATCAATTACACTAGCACCAAATATTAACAATTCACTATCACATTGAATTCTTGTTTATAGGAAATACTTTACTATACGTGTATTCATATTTTTCAAATTCTGTCACAAGATAAATAGATTAAATAGACTTACAGTTGTTGACTTCATGAGGCATTTCCTTGTAGACTGCTCACCTCCTTCTTGATTGAAGCACACTTATAAATTAAATATTTCACTTTTCAAAAACACTTAGGTTTCCACTTGAAACCTATGGATATCACACAAACACTTTACAACTTTAGATGCAAATCTTCTATAAAGCATAAGGCGTTGGCTTCTCACCTTATGTATCAAAGCACCATAAATATGAATGAACGAATATACTTGTATTCATTCAGCAAACTTCTTTAGGTCTTCTAAAATTCCGTTGTCTTCGGAACATAATACGGTTTCACCTTTTCGAAGTTACTTCTAGACGACTTCAGCTCTTCTGAGATAACCCGTTCCCTTCAATAACGGAATGGGTCTTCCTACGTCTTCTTGAATCGCGCTGTGAATAGTATCCTTTATTCTTAATAGTTGACTTCGGAAACACAGCAATAATTGTGTGGACTTCTATTTGCTTCAGTTTGACGTTGCTAGTTGTGAACGACAATTTCCTTCCGTTTACGTTATAATCTTTGGAAATTTAAATATTAAGTATTAAAGTTCCCTGAGCACGAACGATATTCTTTATCGATAGAATCAGCTCCATAATTATAATTCTTCAGTGAAGAAAGCTTCTATCTTCTTAATAGCACTTATAACGAAAACTTACTGGTTACAGTTTGTAGCGTTAGCAGAAATATTACGTCTTCCTATTTTACCGGCTTCGTTCCACTTCTTCCCTCGAACGAAAATGAACTCGCTTGACTTCTTGTTTTAATGTTGGATTTACTTTCTTCTGCTTTTACTGCAATTCAGCTTTATCCTTCGGATTATGCCGGGTTCTTCTTTTCCATAATAGTATCCAGAATATTAATTCTAAAGAAGTTATATTTCAACATTCTTTGACTGCTGTCGACGCAAGCTTACCGCCGACCATTACTTCAGGGAGATGGGTTTATTACTTGCTTCCCCCTTTGGATACACTTCGGAATTACCGCTCATTTTTCGGAGCGAGCCATCCAACTTCAGTGAGCTCCAAACTTCAACTGACTACAACAACAAATCAACACATCTAATCGATCACATGTCGACTTTCGCTGCGCAATGAAGATGATTTGAATATTTAAATTATCACCAATGAGCTTTGCTCACAGCCAATAAAAAAATAAAATAAATTTATTTGCAAGCAATTTATTTTTTTGCTTTTACTTAATTTGAAACTACAACTTCATTTAAATTATTTCTTAGGGAGATAAAAATAATTTAATATTACTAACAAAATTCTTCTTAAAATTCCTTTCTTTATTCACAATATTTCGTTTTCTTCAATAGAATAACAGTAGTTGAGTTTTAAAGATTTTCTCAAATTTTATGTTTAGTATTTTTATACTTCAGAGTTTCCATCAGAATTTTGTTTCGATTTTTTCTGTATCTTTTTAACATTTAACTTAACGAATTATTAATGCAGATACGACTTTTCTTATATTTCTTATATGATTATTCTCGTTTGTGGAACAAACGTGCGACTGTAACACCTATAGTTTTTGGTGCCCTCGGTGCTTTATCTAAGGAATTTGTAAAACACTTTAATAGCTTGGAACTTCATGAGATTTCAATAACAGATCTGCAAAAAACATCATTACTAGGCACTGCTTATATTTTGCGAAGATTCTTGGACAATTCTTAGGTCTCTGGGTGAGACTTGAATTGCTCAATTAATCCAGTCAAAGATTAAAGTTAAAGTTTTCTTATATTATTATTATTATTATTATGTTTGTATGTTTCAAACCTTAGGTTTCCCCAGCAAAAACAATATGGCGGGTCAAGGACCAAAGCACATACTGCCAAGTGTAAAGATGTGTGCAAGAATGATTAGGGATGTGTGCTTGTGTCCATAAATTTCCTAACTATGCGTATAGTGTTGAGTACCACACCCATCTGCAGTTGTGCATAAGTGTTTTTGTGAAGTCCTAGTGTGCTGAGACTGTGGTGCATTGTGTGAGGCACCAGACCAGTGGCAGACAGAACGATGGGTACAACACGTACTCGATCCTGCCTACACTGCTTCTGGAGCTCGTGTGCTAGATCAGTGTATTTACTGATCTTGTCTGCGTGAGTTTTCTGCATGTTCTTGCTGATAGGCACTGCAATATCAATTAGATAGGTCTGTTTGTTGACCTTATCAACAAGTGTGATGTCTGGTCTGTTGTGATGTATGGTTTTGTCTGTGTGAATGGGGCGGTCCCAGTATAGTTTATATGAGGGTGACTCTAATACGCTTTGTGGTATGTACTTGTAGTACGGGACCGTGCTCTTAATAAGTGAATGTTTGTGTGGTAGTTGTTGATGAACGATCGACGCTATCTGATTGTGTCGGTGGAGGTAGTCTGTTTGAGAGAGAAGGGGACAGCCTGATATTACGTGGTCGATCGTCTCATGTATAGTGTGGCATTTCCTGCATTTGTCGTCATGTGTGTTTGCATCGTGTAGAATGTGTTTCTTGTAGTTGCGTGTGGAGATGACTTGGTCCTGTATTGCGATCATGAACCCTTCGGTCTCCCCAAACAGCTCACCACTCGTCAGCCATCTGTTCGACGCTTCCATGTCGACATGAGGCTGGCTGAGTTCGTGATGATGTCTGCCATGGAGTTCCTTACGAGCCCATGATTCACGCAGCTGCTGAGTGTGGGTGTCAGGGGTGGTGAGTGTTGGAGAAGAGTTTTCGAGTTTCAGGGGTGTGAGGTGTGTGTCAGCCTTGACAATGGCTGAGTGAAGTGAGGAGTCTTCTGCTCTTTGGTGGAAATGTTCCCTAAGTGTATGTATTTGTTTTTCGTGTAGGGTGATGAGGTTGATGAGTCCTCGGCCTCCCTCCTTGCGGGGAAGAGTCATCCTTTCCGTAGCGGACTTGGGGTGGTGCATGTTGTGTTTCGTGAATGTAGTGCGTGTTGCGCGTTGTAGTGCTTCGAGTTCGGTGTTTGTCGATGGAATTATGCCGAACGAATATGTTAGTGTGGGAACGGCAAAAGTGTTGATAGCTTTAATTTTATTTCTGGCGTTGAGTTGTGTTTTGAGGATTTTGTGAACCGAGCAAGGTATGTGTTCTTCAGTGCATTTTTGATGTTTGCGTTGTCAATGACGCGCGCTTGCTGGAAGCCCAGGTACTTGTTGGTCTCTCCCTGTTCAATGGATTGGATGGCCAAACCATGGTCCAGTTCAAAACCCTCCAAATTCGAAGTCTTCCCACGTATTAAGTGTAACTTGCGGCATTTGTCAATTCCAAATTCCATCCCAATATCTTTGGTGAACTGTGTGGTGGCTTGTAGTAAATTAGTAAATTGTGCATTGTTTGTGGCATAGAGTTTAATGTCATCCATGTAGAGTAAGTGTGTGATTTTATATGGTGTCACAGTGCCTGTGGTAAGCCTATAACCGTGTTTTGTGTTATCTAGTATATGGCTCAGTGGATTCAAGGCGAGGCAGAACCAAAGAGGACTCAAGGAGTCTCCCTGGAAAATACCTCTCCTTATGGGAATGGGATCTGTAGTGATGGAGGTGTTAGAGGTGCGTAGGTGTAATGTTGTGTTCCAACTCCTCATCGTGGCAGCTAAGAATGCCGTGATCTTGGGGTGTATTTTGTAGATATGAAGAATGTAGGAGCCAGGAATGAGGGACAGAATCAAATGCCTTCTTGTAATCGATGTATGCGATATGTAAGCTCCTATTCTTCGCGCGTGCCTGGCGTACGATTACAGTCAATAAGGAGTTGCTCCTTACTACCCTGGGAATTCCTGCGACAGCCCTTCTGCTGTTCGGAAAGAATGTTATATGTCTCGATGTGTGTGTAGATCTTGTCTGCGAGGCAGGAGGTGAGGAGTTTGTAAAGTGTGGGGAGGCAAGTGATTGGGCGGTAGTTTGCAGGTTGCGCTGTTTCAGTGTTCTTGCTCTGTAGGTATGTGACACCCTGTGTGAGGAAACGAGGCATATGTTCTGGGTGTTGGATTATGTCAGTGAGTGTAAGCGCTAGTTTTCCATGCAGGGACGTGAACCTCTTGATCCAGAAATTCTGGACTCCGTCTGCACCAGGAGCCTTCCAGTTGTGTGCATGTTTTAGTGCTGTCTGTATGTCTGCGAAAGTAATCTCATGGAAGGACATGCAGGGTAAGTGTTCAGTGAGTTGCTGTTCCTCTGTTATCCATGGTGCTTTATCATTGTGGGGGGATAGGGTTTGACCACAGAGACGACCAGTATTCATGTAAAGCCTCGCTGTTGGGAGTGTTTGTGTTAGTTGCAGTAGAGGAAGATGTAAGGGATCTGTAGAATTTTTTCTCATTGTATTGGAAAGTGTTGTTCTGTTGTTTGCGCAGAGTGCAATGTTTGTATCTTTGTAATCTTTTTGCAAGTGCACTGAGTTTTTGTTTTAGTGTGTCGAGATGTTCCTGAACCTGGTTATGATGATTTGAATGTGAAGGGCGAGTATTTATGTGCTTGAATATCTTTCTAACCTGGGACATAAGTTTCTTTGTTTTGTTTCCTGCACAGTATTGTGTGAGCCTGGCTATGTCCCCTCTAAGGTCGCTGATGCGGCCCTCAAGGCGACGTCTCCAAGGGGGGATGTATTCTTGTGTCCGTGCAGTGGGAGGTATGTTGTGTTGTTTGATTCCAATTGCCCGAATGGTTCCCTGTGCGGCACAGTAGAGTGTTGTATGTATGTCTTCTAATGTTTGGATGTTGTCAAGGTGTTGTGGGATAGTGTGTGTGTTGAGATGGGTATATGACTGTGGAGAGTTATTTTGATGTGTGTACTTTGGGGAGTGGCGGCCTGAGTGTGGGGTCTGTGCCTGTGTATTGTGCGAGTGCAGTGTAGAAATGATCATGAGCTGCACGTAATATTTCATTAGTTGTATTGTTATTATTATTATTATTATTATTTTTATTATTATTATCCGCGATTAGACCCCAACGGATCATGCACTAGCCCAGCTGACAACGTCAGGACAAGGCTAGAAATCGGGAAGCGTGACGAGAATATAAGTCATCTTATATTTATAAAGTGGGCCCAGTGGTCGGCTGCGGGTTGGAGGAAGCGGATTCGATCCCCGGCCTTAATCCCCGGGGATTTTTCCAGTCTCCTTTCTTCTCCAAACGGGTCCTAGGATCTACCCAGCCCTCTCTACAATGAATACCGGGTTTCTTTCTCGGGAGTTAAAGGCGGGCAGGCGCCGGGCTGGCCACCAAACCCCAACTTCTTCCCGTTGGCCCATGAAACTCTGAAGCCTGACCTCCAGCGCTCCATAGACTTGTATAAACTTTAACTTTTTTTTTTTTACATTTATATAAATTTTTTTTAGGAAAAAATATTTAAAACATTTATGAAAATTTGTTTGTCGTAGTTTTTACTTATGTCCTATTTCATCATATAAGTTTGAATTTTAGTTAGTGAGGAGTAATTAAATTTAAATTATTTAACTTATTTTATGTAATAATTATTGTTAACATTATTTTCCAGTACCGGTACAAAACTTTTCGATATTGTAAACCCAAATCTCAATTTATAAAGACATATATTTTTATGTTTACAAGAAACTAATATCACTAATAGAATATTTTAAAATTCCTAAATGCCAATAAAAACAACCTTTTTTAAAACAGAAAAGAAAACATTATTACTTCTCCTTCTTTGTAACAATGTATACGCCGACGCACAAATATTAGAAAAACAAAAACATAATAGCAATGAAATAGAACAACTAGTTTCGATACGTGTAGTATCTTTTTTCAAGTTAACGAAATAAAATGGGTTCATGGTTATACAGTCAGTTTGCTTGAGGAGGGAATTGTGGGAGTTGCCACAAGGCGTGATCTGCGAGGGAGATCTTGACCATAGCCTTGGGAAAAACCAAAATCAACAAATAATAAAAAGAAGAAAGGAAGAGTGCTTAAAACATTCATCCCTCCTCCCATCTTCTCACCCCTCCCCCCTTTTCATTTCTCCCTACTCTTGTCTCTTTGGCTTGTTTTTGCCCTCAGCTGATGCCTTTTTTTTGTTTTGCCAATTCGGTATTTGTTGATGTTTTGCACTGAAATGGTTTCGTTGTAACAGGCGCGGTCACTTAAAATATAGATCGATTTTTTGCACTTCCTAAGAAAATCGTTTTTTTCCCTGCAAACGATTATGGCGCCTGGAACGTTGATCTTGTGGTGGTGCTCTGTGGCGTGGGTGACAGTTGCATAATTGGTAAGAAATCTCCGCTCGCACCCGACGCCTCGTGGCAACTCCCACAATTCCCTCCTCAAGCAAACTGACTATATAACCCATCTTATTTCGTTAACTTGAAAAAAGATACTACACGTATCGAAACTAGTTGTTCTATTTCATTGTTATTATGTTTTTGTTTTTCTAATATTTGTGCGTCGGCGTATACATTGTTATCAGCGCACGTAAATACTTACAATTCTCCTTCTTTGCTCATCTGTTTTCAAACCTTTAAACATCAATTAACAGATCTGTTTCAAAAAATCCTCGTATGTGCTGTAAAGATATTATGAAGAATTTGGCAAGCTCCACATTGTTTACTAGCTTGTAATTCATTACTTACTTGCTATATTACAATTAAAATCAAAAATAAAGATTTTTAATGATTATCTGATTTTATAATTCAGGATTTTGTTTTGATTTTTACTGGACGTTTTAATATTTGGTTTTGCAACTTATTTGGTATTATATCTTTTATATTATCAATTTAATCTACATACTCTGTTTTCATGGTAATTTTTAAGATTATTATTAAACTATTTTAATTTTTTATTTTGAAACTTCCAATACCGGTACTGTAAGTCATGTAAATGCACATCAATATTTTTTTCTAAATAAAATGAAAAACAAGGTCTCACATTTTAATTTTGATCAACACACAGAATAAAATCGAATCATTCAATTAATTTTTGGAATTCAAACTATAATACTTCAGTCATTTCTAAACCTCTTCTTTTTCATAATTTTATCTTGTGGTTTATTTCATTACAAAAGTTTCAATTATATTTAAATGGAAGCAAATGTTCTTTATTTAAATTATTTTAGTAATTACTAGCAGACTACCCGTTCTTCCTACGAGTTACAAAAAAGAGTTGCTATGATGTCGATGAGGAAGAAATTGAAATTGTGAAATCACTTCGAAACTTTCCTAGTTCAAACAAAAATCACTTGATAGGTACAAAGTAATGTTATATTTGAATTTTGTCACTTGAGATCCCTAACATCCCACTCCTTTCTTCCCATCCCTATCGCTTCGTAAAAAACTCATGTCTTCATTACAAATCCTTATCTATCGTGAAAATGTGTAGCTACTGAATCCCTAATCCCCATAGAAGTATCCTTAAGCAACGTTTGCTCATCCCCTCACTGCCCTCTTTTTACATCCCATTGTTCTAGTTTTTGACCCTGGGATAATATGTGGTGCTATTATACATAAAAATATTTTAGTTCCAATTGTTGAACAACAATTTTTTTTGTAGTTCCAATTGTCGCCTATGTGCCACTTTAAAGACAGCTCATTGTCATTTATCTCCCCCCAAAATAAAAAAGTTTATTTTTATATTTTATACAATGTCTACAGTATGAAACCTATCCACATGAGATATTTCAAGTTGGAAAGTATATTAAACATTTTGAACAGAGACACCAACAATAATCTATATTATATAATAATCTAAATTATAAATTAGTATAATTATTTTTTTATTTTAGATTATACAATCCTTGTGACATTTTAAACCAATCTCTATATTTTAACAATGAACTTAATTTACTGCGGAGATGAATAAAGCCACAAAACTAAAACCATTAATAAAATATTACCAATCAAAAAAAAAATCTTTCCTGAAAACTTATAAATTTATTATCACTTTCTGTACTTGTGAGTTTCAGACAAACTCCCATATATGATGTAAATATAATATGGTGAGAGGTTAAGAAACATCCTTCTTCTTTATTCTTTTTCTTTCGTATTCTGTACAACTATTTCATTAATTAAATACTATTATTTTTAAATTCCAATAAAATAACAGTAGATGATTTTTAAACATTTTCTCAAATTTTCTGTTTATCATTTTTATACTTCAGAGTTTGCATCAGAATTATTTTTCGATTTTTGCTTTATCTTTTCAACATTTCGATGGCACCTTACTTGGGATATCTTTATTATTACGAATTATTAATTTAGATATTCTTTTTCTTATATGATATTTTTCTAGGACTGTAATAAAAATATTCTAATTTCTAATACTGAGACAGTGGTGTAGATTCTCATTAATTTTTGTGGAAAATAAAATGAGAAACAAATTCCTAACTTAAATTTGGTAAGTTTTTTGCAACAGAAAGAAGATGGTGGGCCATTTAATTTATTACAACGAAAATTCTTCTTAAAATTCGTTTCTGTATTCACAATATTTCTTTTTATTGCATATTAAACTTTTTCAGTTCAAATTGAGGACTTTCTTCTTCCTCCAGAATTCGTTATTATAAGAGAAGTTATTATAAAGGAATTTTAAGAAGAATTTCGTTGTATATCATCATTGAATAAGTTTGTAGTTTTGGAAACTATACATTTAAGTTATTCTTTGAATTTACATATTTGATATATAGTGACTCCAGAGGGAAAAGAATCCAGTTACTTTACTATTCAAACTAAAAGAGCTTCA
>JAFIDM010037262.1:0-12066 GCA_023159025.1 Thereuonema tuberculata | reverse complement strand
CTAAAGTGTCCCGCCTCCGACCGGCACCGGGACCTTATATTTAGGGCCCATTCTCGGGCCCTCCAAAGTCAATTGCAAAAAAGGGAAAAATTCGTTCTCCTATGGAGGGGCAGGGACACACACTTGGGTGGGGGGAAGGCGACACAAGGGCCTAAGTGTCCCACACCCGACCGACACCGGGACCTTCTATTTAGGGCCCCTTCTCACCGAGCCCTTTCTTTCTTTGAGTGGCATTGCAACGCATGCCGGGTACAGCTACTAAAGTAATAATTTTTTTATTAAATTTTGGATATTCTCTATCTAGAACTGAAATAAAGACAACTTAAGGAACTTTAATCCATTTCCTGCATTTTATTTAATCAGGAGTCAGCCCTTTATGTAATCATGATGATTATAAACATCACCAGTGTACTACGTCACTTTTTATTGCTTGTTTATAACTCAAACATATTTTAATGCAGGAAATCAGATTTTGATAATTGGATGAAAAGATGAATATTTTTATTACTCCAAAATCTATTTTATTCGTTTAGGATAAATTCGTGGTAAAATGAACTGAAACATCTGCGAAAACATATTTGGTCGACTCGTGTATTTTGTTTAATGTCTGAATATTATTTTAGTAGATTTCTATGAGTTCTCCATTTGCCAAGTAAGGACTAAACCTCTAGTGAAAGGAATAATCAATTTTTTTAAAGAGTCAAAATAAAATTATGTTTTGAAAATGAGAGACAGAATAAAATCCTGAGTACTAAGATTGACAAAATATTTTCTTCTAATTTCTCGAAAAGAATATAGTTTTAATATACGTAATATACTCGTAATATACAGTAATATGAAATAAAGATTTTCGTAAGGAAGTATTACTAGTACTTCAAGTATCTCTGCTCTCTTTTTGAATAAAATTTTAATAAAAAATAACATAAAAACCACTGTTTTCTTTCTCAAGAATTCTAAAAAATTTAAAATTAATCCTCGAATTCTTAACAAAAATTATTTCAGAAAACGAGAAATCTTGAATCTTAAAACCACAAACTTATCAAGAAATCACAATCAGTTCAGTTGTTAATGATTAAACAAAATCATTTTCCTCGTATTTTTAATTCATTGTTTGTTAATTTTATAAAAATAGAAAATTTTCATGTTATCTTTTTAAAAATTTTATTAATCACTATATTGGATCTCATTTCTTTTCGATTTAAAAAATATTACTGCTCAATAATATTGTGCTACTGTAATTTTTTTCGGAATGTGAAGATGACTTTTAATGAGGTCAACAGATATCTCAGTTACACTTTTCAAATCTATTATTATAAAAAAACTTTGAACGTCATTTTCAAAGTAAACAATGACATTAAACATCTGCGGCTCATTTTCCTCGTGAAAATGTTCTAGTTTTGATAATGACAACGAAAACAAAATACTAACAAAGAAAAATTCAATATCAAAGGAATAAGAAATAATCTAATTTAACATTATATTTTTCTCATTTTTTTATACCATTAATTAATAATTTGAAATAAATTTTCAAAATTGTTTATTTCCATATATTTTAGTTTATCTTTTTCTTTTTAGGGAAACTGTAACGAGTATATTCTCGTTGTATCTTTCCTACAAAATAAAATAAAATAAAATAAAATAAAATAAAATAAAATAAACAGAATCAATTCCTTTCTAAACAAAAATATTTCAAAAACTTGATTGGCCCAATGTTGTATTTTAAATTTGGAATTAGATTAAGTGAATTAAATATTTCTAAATAAATTAAACAAATTGTAAAAATTTGATTGACCCAATGTTGTATTTTAAATTTGCAATTAGATTAATTGTATTAATTATTTCTAAATAAAGACGAAATAGGCCAATTGCAATGGTTCATTTTGGACTGAGCACGATTACAATCATCACTGTTTGTTGTTCTTTTGTTTTGTGAAACTCCACTACTGGCAACTGGAGAGAAATCCATAGCCCTTCATGAAATTGAATTGATCATCGTGGGTCTATGTGAGTCCTAATATAGACGAAACAGCTATCCTAGTTTCGCATTGACGATATCTCAAGGTGCGAATGGAAAACTACTCAGTTATAGGCCGACAGACGGTTCTTGACGATCGTGCTTGCGCAAGAATTACGAAAAACACCAGATCTGGCCATTAGCCTCTTCAGCAGGTCTTAAGGAATTTAGTATTTTGAATGTCTGTCACTAGAAAATTGCTACCTAATGAATTTATTGTTTGTTTATTGATCTTTTCAATTTATGAAAACTATATTAAAATGTAGTAAAAGTCTCATGCATTTCCCCATATTATAATTAATTAAAATATTTCAATGAATTGTAAAAAAAAAATATATAGGAAACATTCATGCATTTTTTATTTGGTTTTGATTTTTGTGATTAGCAAATACCAAATAAAATAAATGTAAAATCTGCATTTGTGCCTTTTTGATGATTAATTCGTTAAAGTAATGTTGCATTGTAAATTTAAAATGGATTGTCGTATATAAATGTATTTACGTAATGTTAGTAGTTTATTTGGTATTTTGTTTTGTTTTGTTTCAATTAAGAAATTTTTAAAATTAAGGTTTTCTAATATTTTAGCAATTATTTTTGTGGGCGATCAGTATGCTTGGCAGCTCTTTCATATACTTTTGTGGCCCTGAAAAGGGCCTTTAAAGGTAATTTTTTTTTTTTTCAGCTGTTGCTTCCAGTAATGAAAGGGTCGGCGAAATATGTAAAAGATATAATTTTACAAAATCTAGCCAAGTACAGAATTCGTAATTATTAATTGCCATTTCGTACATCTCCCAATAACTGCGTGAATTGGAAATTGTACGAAATAGCAATTAATAATTACGAATTTTGTACTGTGTTTCATATTGAAAAAATATATCTTTTAAATATTTGGCCG
Source organism: Thereuonema tuberculata (assembly GCA_023159025.1). Lineage (NCBI taxonomy): Eukaryota > Metazoa > Arthropoda > Chilopoda > Scutigeromorpha > Scutigeridae > Thereuonema > Thereuonema tuberculata. Next base: position 9,157 of record JAFIDM010037262.1, on the reverse strand, counting down.
ACCATTTCATTGAGTTATACATTATACATTGGATTTAAACATTACGATTGATGTTTTCAAGTACTATCGGAGGAATCGTCCAGAGGAACAACATTGTCGAATTCGCTATTATCTTCATCAATTACCGATTCCTTTGATCCTTTGAAATCCATTTCAGTCTTCACTACTTTGAATAACATTTTTAAGGAAGGAGTTTTACCTTCAGCGTAGAGACGATGGATGCAGCGGCGAATAAGGCATCGGTCAAAATCGTCTACATCAGTAATGGGGCTTCCTCGTGGTCGCTTCTTTCCCGGAGTCGATAAGCCTTCTCTCCCGCGCTCCTTGCTTTGTCGACGTATTCTAGTGATTGAGCCTTTGGATACGCCTGTCGCTGCAGCTACTCTGTCTTGAACTCTATCTAAAGGAATGAGAGGTCCTCCATTTATTAATTCTCTATGAAAATATTCTTCAACTTGCAATATAATTTTTTGAGCGGTGCTTCGAATAGCAATGTTTCTCGCCATTTTGTGAGAAGACATGGATAGAGGCTATTCTCGCATCAATCACGTGAAATCGTGAAAATTCGGGATCGTCAAGATCCGTCTGTCGGCCTGTATCTATCTACTTTTATATATGTTTTATATCTCTTTCTCTGCTTATCTGTTTAGAGCTCCTGACACTAAAACAACTGAAGATTTTTTTTTGATCTGCTATGTGATCAGTTCTTGTATGAAATTTCATATCAAATTTTAAGGAATTAATCTAACTGTATTAATGAAAGATTTCGAGAAGGAGGGATCATTTTTTTAAGGCATGAGGGGATGGGATTAAACTAAATTTGTGCAGGATTGAACCAGGAAAAATGTTCAAGTGGAGAAGAAAGATGTGGCATGATTTCAATTGATGTTAAAAAAAGAAAGATTCCTAAACCGAAATTAGAAAAAAAAAAATAAAGAACTGTAAATTTTTATTATAGCTAATATTGAATTTTTCCCTTAATTCTTTTCTACTATTTCAATAGTGAAAAGCTTTACAGAATCACTAAGAGGAAAATCATCAGTAACAGCAGATGTTGTTGAGTTTTATTGTTTTCATTTAAAATGACTTTCCAAGTAATAAAAGTAGAAGTTCAATAAACTCAAGTGAAGGAATTAATAACTTTACGTGACTTTACACGATCTATTTCATTTTAAAAATATTACTTCAGATATTCTTGTTAACATTTTTTATCTTTCAATACTAATATTAACTTGGGAAATCCAAAATTGTTCAAAAGCATTTTTTTTTGTTAGAATGAAAGGAATAGAGATTTATTTGCTGAAAACCGTGCTGAATTCAAATTAAAAATTGCCTACCTTATATACGCACGAGTAAGGTGTGAATTAGAAACAACAAGTTAAAACACAACGTTTCTGACCATCTACTACATAAGATCCATTTTCATGTGTAAAATAAAAAATAAACAATTAAAAAACCTTGTCCAGTACTGAGTCGTTAAATTTAAAAAAAAGAAATTCGAAGATATCAACGGAAGCGGAAGTAGTACCCTTAGTGACTAAAATAGGAACTACACAACAAAAGCGGTTGTTTTACGTGATTTTTTATTTATTTTATTTTTTTTATTTTAACTTATTATTTTAAATATATTTTAAATTATAAATTTATTTACATTAATTTATAATCAAAGGCCATATTCCAAAACATTTGTCGTGGACAAGTCTTGGTTATGGACAAGTGAACAACTTTTTGAAAGTCTTATCGTGCCAGATTCATAAAACTTGCGCAAATACTCATCCTTGCAACAATTATAAATGAACACATTCTTTATATCTAAATGATGTTTAAGATCGTTTCAGTGGGTGGCCGTGTGGTATGCCTTATTATTTGCTTTTACAGCACGAATATGCTCATTCAAACGCTTTTCCAGAGGTGCTTAGTCTAGCCCATATAATGACATTTTTTTCCCCCATTTTTCATAGTGTGTTATTCACATGGTATCCCGTATATTACTCTTGTTTTTTGAGAAAATTAATTTTTGGAGCAAGAGATAATGATTATTAAGGACATTTTTCACAATAATGGCTTCCCCAAAGAGGTTATCGAGAGGCGTGAAAAAAGATTACTGTCTTACTTGCAAGAATAAAGCCATACACCTAATTAAACAAAAGCACTTTAGTAACTTAATTTTGTATAAATGTGCTTTTGTTTAATCAGGTGTATGGCTTTATTCTTGCAAGTAAGATATTTCAGTACACGTAAAAAATTTACTTTTTTTAAAGATTACTATATAGGAGCAATATAGGAAAACTATTGGGACTTTGGATTCAAGGAACAGTAAAGACTCGTTTCGTTATGCCTCTATTGTTTGTGATGATTTACTTTTCAAAAAGTTAAAACCTGTTTTGGGAAGATCGGGAATAAAATTGGCCTGCAAACCAGGGAATACTTTACGTAGATTTCTCAATGGGAAAAAAAGGTCCGTAGAAGACAATGTTAATTTTCTCAAAAAACAAGAGTAATATACGGGATATCATGTGAAGAACACACTATGAATCAAATTTCTGAAATCTTTTTGATTAGGAAGCACTTGATTCTGTTTAATTCTATTGTTTTACTTTATTTTATTTTGTAGGAAAGATTCAACGAGAATATATCCAGTTACAGTATCTCTAAAAAGAAAAAGATAAACTAAAAAGTATGAAAATAAACAATTTTGAAAACTTTTTACAAATTAGTAATTTATAGTATAAAAAATGAGAAAAAATATAATATTAAATTAGATTATTTATTATATCTTTGATATTTAATTTTTCTTTATTAGTATTTGTTTTTTTTTTTGTCATTATCAAAAGTAGAACATTTTCACAATGAAAATGAGCCGCAGATGTTTAATGTCATTGTTTACTTTGAAAATGACGTTCAAAGTTTTCTTATAATAATAGATTTGAAATGTGTAACATGAAATATCTGTTGACCTCATTAAAAGTCATCTTTTTAACCTCATAAAAGACATTCCGAAAATAATTACAGAAGCACAATATTATTGAGCAGTAATTTTTTTTTTTAAATCGAAACGAAATAAGATCCAATGTATTAATTAATAAAATATTTAAAAAGATAACATTGTCTTAAAAATTTTCTATTTTTGATAAAATTAAAAAACAATGAATTAAAAATACGAGCATAATGATTTTGTTTAATCATTGAAAACTGAACTGATTGTGATTTCTCGAGAAGTTTATTTAATATTTCAAAACCTGGTGGAAAGTATTCCCTGATGAGACAGGCTGTGATTGATGCTAAAAGTGGCCCGACATCCTATTAATATTTGCCATTTTTTGATTGTACAATAGTTGGTGTACGGATTACTTTGGCCATATTGTGATCATACATAGAAAAATAACACTGAATTTATAAATTCAAATTTTTGTACATATTTCGTGAACTTAAAATTTGTAACAAATTTTAAGGAATTTAATCTAATTATATGAATGAAAGATTTCTTGAGGCGGAATCATTTTTTAAGGCATAAGGCGATGAGATAAAATTAAATTTGTTCCAGTTTTTATCACACAAAGATAGAGTTGAAATGGAGTACCATGTGGTAGGAACAGTTAGATTTTAATTCACATTATAAACGTCAAAAACTTAAATGATATTAAAAATATAAAAACATAAAGAATTTCAAATTGTACTGTTTGCTATTAGTGTTGTATTTTTCCCTTTAATTATTTTCTACGTTTTAACTAACAAAAACATTTTCAGACTGGCTATGAGAAAAATCCTTATTAATAGCTGTTGTTGAGTTTTATTGTTTGCTTTGAAAGTGACTCGAAATAATTAAAATATGGATCAATAAAGTTAAGTGAAAGATCTATTCGTTAATATATTTATTATATTATCAGATATTTTTTATATTACTTTTGATATTTTTCGATAATAATAATAATTAGAGAAATATAAAACAGTTTAGAAAGGGTTTTTTGTTAGAATGAAAGAAAAGAGATTTAATATACTCAGCTTTTGAAATCTTATTTATTCCACTTAAAAATAAGATAGGGATAGTGATTAGTAAACCAATCACAGTGATTCGCAACGGCTTCTGAGTCATCTCTACTTTAGAATTGACTGCGCCGGGGTGGTCTAGAAAATGCTCGAGCTAGTCTGTTTGCGACCCCATGCTATCTTACCCATCCCTATTTATATGGAATAATCACATTCTTATTAACCTTGTTAATACACTGAATTCCTAATAATGATTTAAAAAGAAAAAATTTAAAAATAATTGCTCATGAGGGGATCGAACCCACGAGTTACGCATTATTAGCACGACGCTCTAACTAACTTTGCTAACAGGCCACCTACAACATTCAGTATTCACGCACTTACAACTGAGCTAACAGAAGCCGTTGCGAAGCATTGTGGGATATGTATCCATAGACAGACAAACCTGAGATATAAACATTTATAAACTTTATAAACATTACATCTTTCGAAGAAATTATATCTTCATCATTAGATAAAAATACAAGCAAAATATAGGCCCATTAATGGACCTAGAACACGATGCTTGCGATCAACTCTTTCTTTTCCAATGTTGAAGTTAGCACCTTTATTCAACAAAAATCTTCAGTAAAACAGTAGTGTTAAAAATGGATTCCCATAAAACAGGATTCTAACCAGACTATACTTAGGTTCATTAACACTAGCTCCTACTGTTTTACTGAAGACCAAATCAATTTGTTGAATAAAGGTGCTAACTTCAACATTGGAAAAGAAAGAGTTGATCGCAAGCATCGTGTTCTAGGTTCATTAAAAGGCCTATATTTTGCTTGTATTTGTATCTGATGATGAAGATGTAATTTCTTCGAAACATATAATGTTTATATTTTTTTTTTCTGTTTTTATATTAAGTGTGTATGGTCCTGGGTTTCTAAGTGAATTAATTATTTCTAAATAAATTAAAGCCATGTTTAAACCTTGATTGATCCAATGTGCATTTTAAACTTGCAATTAGAGTAAGTGTATTAATTATTAATTATTGAGTAAGTATTAATTATTTCTAAATAAATTAAAGAAATGATAAAAATTTGATTGACATTTTTACAAACAATTAAATTTATTAATGCTATATTTCACATTACATCATTATTACAAACAATTAAAATTTATAAAAGAAGTTTAACGTGCCCGAATAATTCAAGAAAGATATCAATCGCAAGCCACAAAGCTAAAGTTAGGATTCGCACCTTGAGTTGTCATCGGGAAGAGACTGGGACGGGATCTCCCGTTCTCGGGTGCGAGAGCCGGGATACTAACACCTTGCGCACGTTCTGCGTTGTCATCGGAGGAGTTTGGCTGGCTGAGGGGTCCTAATGAGGACGAAACGGTCCGTCCCAGTCTCTTCCCGATGACAACTCAAAGTGCGAATCCTAACTTTAGCTTTGTGCCTTGAGATTGATATCTTTCTTAAATTAAAATTTATCAAAAGACAAAAATCCGTTAATATTAGGTATACATAATGATATTTTATCTTTCTATTATTATTAATTTAAGAAATATTTTCATATCCAAACTTTGAACTTCAGAAAGCTTTGAACGTTATTTTCAAAGCAAACAATGACATTAAACATCTGCGACTGATTTTCCTCGTGAAAATGTTCTAGTTTTGATAATGACAAGGAAAACAAAATATTAATAAAGATAAATTCAATATCAAAAGAACAATAAATAATCTAATTTAAAATTATATTTTTTCTCATAACATAAATTAAAATTTTTTAAATAAGTTTCCAAAATTGTTTATTTTCATATATTTTTAGTTTATTTTTTTCTTTTTAGAGATACTGTAACTGGGTATATTCTCGCTGCATCTTTCCTACAAAATAAAATAAAAATAAAATAAACAACAGAATTAAATATAATCAAGTGCTTCCTAATCAAAAAGATTTCAGAAACTTGATTGACCCAATGTGGGGCCACAATGGTTGTCTTGGAAACCGGTGGGATGTGTTGATGTCGATAGACACATACCAATAAATACCAGGAAATGCCCCTCCGTAACCGTAGCCATGTGATAAAGCTAAGACAACAAGTCCTATCCTCTCCTCCTCGTGGCGGCACTGGAATCGACGCAGGGTGAGAGCCTGCGTCATAACTACCGGGGAAGGACGAAGGCGAATCTCCCGGCGCCTTAAAACGGGAGAACTGGACTAAGGGAAGGTAAAACCCGACAGCTAACCAAGGATAGGAAGGACCCTTCAGATATAATAAATATCAACCTCCCTATGGGAAGGAAACCCCGATATCAAACCCGGTCCACCAGTGAGGGGTTAAGCATAGGGTTGGCGGCCCTATCTTGTAAAAGAACTACATGTCACGAATCCTAACGATACGTCTCGGAAGATGGGATCTTATTCATGGAGACGACTCGGCAACGAAACACGGTTAAGGAATAAAATCAAGATGGGTACTTGGAACATAACTATGCTCCAACCAGTGAAAATGATGGAGATTGCGGAAGTAGCCAAGAAATTTCAATTCGATATTATAGCCCTTCAGGAAGTAAGATGGAAAGGTGATGGTAAAATTGATAAAAAGGATTTAACATTATACACTCATTAACAAAAAAAAAACGACGCACCTAGAAGCAGTTGTCCGATGGAGACAAGATTGGTGGAGAGCAAGATTATGTAAAGAATAGAAAATGATTAAAATTTCAGACAAATTGAATGAATTATTTCAGAGTTACAGAGTTACAAAGTAATGAGCTCAATAAGGTGTTGACCCACCTCTACCCTCATTGCAAGCTGCCATAAGACGTGGCATAGAGTGATAAAGCTCCCTGATGGTCTCCTGCGGTATTTCTTGCCAAATTTGCTTCATTGTCGGGCTAGGTCATCCACATTCCCTCCTGGATGCAGTCGCCTTCCCATCATATCCCAGACCTCGCTCGATTGGAGAGAGATCTGGGGATCTGGCTGGCCAAGGAAGTGTTTCACAAGCAGCAAAACAGGTCATAGCAACACGTGCCGTATGTGGTCTGGCATTATCTTGCTGAGAAATGAGGCCAGGATATTGCAAAAGGAAGGGTAGCAAAACAGGTCTCAGAATGTCGTCGACGTACCGCTGTGCTGTAAGTGTGCCGCTAATGACGACCAAAGGGGTCCGGCTATCAAGGGAAATGTCACCCCAGACCATAACTCCTGGTTGAGGGCCTGTGAGGCGTGCAATAGTAAAATCAGGATCGGCACGCTGCCCTGGGCGTCTCGAGACACGTCTGCGACCATCGTCAGGACACAGTTGGAAGCGGGATTCGTCGCTAAACACTATATGTCCCCAGTCAGCATCATTCCAACCGGATCGAGCCAAGCACCACTGTAATCTGGCCCGACGGCGTGCAGACATGAGTGGTAGGTGGCGTAGCGGTCGGTACGAGCGTAGATGTCGCTCTCTCAGCCGTCTGTGAATGGTCATGGCGGGTCGCACATCTGATGGTTGATAACTATGATTGAGGCGCTGTGACAGCTGATCTGACAATCACTCTATCCTCCCGCTCTGCTGTGGCCCTAAGTCGACCGGTACCTTCATGACGCTGAACTCTCTGTCCATTCATGCCAGCATCTTCTAATCGCCGCATCACTTCGACCCATATGACGAGCGATTCTCCGATTTTCCCAATCTGCCTCTTTCAATCCAACGATACTACCTCTTTCAAACTCTGACAGTTGCACGTAATGAGCTCGAATCCTGCGGCGAGGCATTTTTTCAGTCGTTGAAAGGTATCCTAACTCGCAATGCAACAGAAATTTTGACCATCAGATTGAGAATCGCTTCTTATATACATCTGCTGAGTGCACAGTTCCGATGCGCTGAAGATCTCGCTATTCATTCATTGGACACCAAAGTTTAATCATTTGCATGGGCGGTCCCAATGTCTTTGCATACGAAATTTCATTACAATCGGACAACTCCTTCTAGGTCGTCGTTTTTTTTTTTTGGTAATGAGTGTATAAGGTTGATCATTTAATTATAACCATAAAAAGAAATCAACTAATGATTTCCGTTTGTTTTGACATAACTAATAAATTATTTAAAGTACTTATAGTGTATTGTATTTATTTTCATTATGTAACCTATAAATGTAAGAAAAAAAATATTTTATTTTGTTTGTAAATTTCATACAATACAACTTCTGTGAGTAACTTTCTTTTTTAAAATTCTTTATTTAAATGGCAAATTAAATTATGTTGTAAATTTAATAAATCTTAAGTTTTTACTATGCAAGTAAGTCCTCTGTTTGCTTTATATTTAATTTTAATTTGATGTAATGTTATATTTTGCTTCTCAGTTTATCAAATATTTTTAGTTCTTGGTGTCTATAACTTCTTTTTCTTTTTTAATATAGCATTGTGATACGGCCCTTTTCTATATTTCTTCATGATAATTATCTTATATTACAAAAGCGTTATTCTGTCTGTCATAAGACTACGTTTTTCCAATTTTGTGACCAAACTATAAGAGATAGATTGGTCTTGTAAATGGATAAAATGTAGATCTTTTTAAGACAAACAAAATGCTACAAACATCTTTCGAAAAAAGTTTTTGGTTTCCAAGATGGCACCTTTTAAAGGGTCAAATTTAGAGTTTTTCTCAATTTAAACGAAAAGTATAAAAGATGGAAGAGAACATTATATTGAGAAAATGTTGGTATTTGAAAGTTCTATCGAACGATGTATCACTTATTCACAAACGCTTCAGCGTTTACAAGATGCATGCAAAAATGTGAATTTTCGGTGTGTGACGCCGACCCGCAATACATCCGAGTTATTCGGAGAAGCCACAACGGGCTGAGAAGTTATATATTCGCCGACAATCGCAACATTAATTTGCTAAATAAATAAAGTTAAATAACATATCCAAATATAATCTATAAAGAACTAATCAATGATATTAACAAAACAAAATTCATGAAAATCTACATATATAAAAAGAAAAGTCCTTACTCACTCACTGACTGATTCATCAACGCCCACCCCAACCCCTTGGATCTAGAAAGCTGAAATTTTGCACAGAGGTTTCCTTTATGATGTAGACAAGGAATAAGGCCGGATTTTTCGAAATTCTTACGGGATAGGGAATAATCTGGCAAACTGACGATGAAGTGTATGGCGGC
>JAFIDM010037261.1:87075-106492 GCA_023159025.1 Thereuonema tuberculata | reverse complement strand
TGTAAAAACATTGATTACTGTTTATTAGAAAAGAATTTACAGGGTTTATTAGAAAGAATTATTAATACAGAAATTGAAGATCCAAATTTTTATATTTTATATAATAATATATTAAGTGAATTTAACGAATCTTCAAGATATATAACTTACTATACAAATGGATCAGAAATTTCTAATTATTATTCAGGAGTTTTTTTAGTAAAAAACATTATGATAGATAGAATAAAGGCGATCGAATGCATAAAGAATGGATAACTAGAAAATTAAAGGAAGAAATAAAAATAAGAGACAAATTATTAAAAAAATATAAAAATAATAAAAGTAATGAGCAATATTATAAAAGTTATAAGAATTTAAGAACTATACTAACATCAAAAATAATAAAAGCAAAAAATGATTATTATTATAACAAATATAAAAATGATGTAAATAACACAAAAAATTGTTTGGAAAAAATAAATGCTTTATTAGAGAAAAAAAAGTAATCAACATAAAATTAAAAAAGATAATGAAATAAATAGGAAATTGAAGATAAAAATAAATTTAAAACACTTGCAGAAAAATTTTGTAATTATTATCATAAAATAAGTACTAATTTTAATATAAATTGTAATAGATAATATTAGAAGATATAAATGATTCAAATTTAATAAATACAATTGTAATTGATGTACCAAATGATGAAGAGATAATAAATATAGTAAGTGGGAAGAAAAATAAAAAATCAATTAGACATGATCGAATATCTATTTGTGATATTAAAGAGAAAAAGAAAATTTTTGCTGAATTGATAGCATTAATGATACAATTAATTTTAAAAAAAGAAACCTATCCAAATGATTTAAAAATATCAAAAATTGTTCCAATATTCAAAAATAAAGCTTTTAATGATTGTAAAAATTATAGATCTATTGCTGTATCATAAAGTATAAATAAAATAATAGAAAAAGTTTTATCTAAAAAATGACAAGAATTTCTAAAAATATTTAATGTATTTAATGAAATCAATATGCTTACCAACAAAATAAAATTACAACTAAATTATTAGAGAAGTTTTGTGGGCATATTAGTAAAAATTTAAATTAATATCATTTTCTACTATTAACTATAGACTTGAGTAAGGCTTTTGATCTGATAGATCATAAATTACTTTTAAACTAAATGGAAAAAATATGGAATATATGGTAAAATGTTAAATATGATGGAAAATTATTTAGAAAATGGAAAGATTTTTGTGCAAATAAATAAAATATTATGTAAAAGGAAAAAATTAATATTGGAGTGCCACAAGGATCCAATTTAGGGCCAATTTTATTTATAATTTTTTTAAATGATCTGTTTTATTTTTTAAAAGATTGTTATATATATATACAGGGTGTTCATTTTATCTGAAGACTTTGAAGTATCCCGAAAAATACAAATCGGATCAAAGAACTTTATAATTAAAATTCGTTATTGTCTCGGAGGGGGACATCCAATGATACCAAACTCGATCCCCCCTCCCACCCCGTATGAGGTGAGGGGTTAGGAAGAAAAACGTAAATAGGAACCCCCATTTTTTATTTCATATAGAATTCTCCAGAAAATTTAAGATTGATTTGATGTACTGTACATCGGTGTTGCTTCCAGATGGCGCTGTAATCGACAAAAATCAAAATGGGTGAAATATCGTTGAAAATTTCGGATATCTCAAGAAATAAAAAATCACATGAAATCAGAGAAATAAAAATGTAGACGTATGTGTTTTTTATCAAAATGCTATCCAATGACACGTGAATTAATACCCCATCCCCACGCTGCGAGAGTGCGAGAGGCAATTATTTCATAACTTGTAATGTATTCCGTTGTGTCTCTTCTTTTTCTTGTCTCAAATATCGAAGTGTTTTGTTATATTACAGTAATTGTTCAAAAATACGACCTTCAACTTCAATATGCTTATTGATCCTGTCTTCAAATGACTGTACACACGACAGAAGCATATCTGCGGGAATTTCAGCATTTCCTATGCGTTCTACTATGTTTTCACGGTCTGTTGGCACTTGTTGATAAACCTTATCTTTTAGATAATTCCACAGAAAAAAAATCTGGCGATGTCAAATCAGGCGATCTAGCAGGCCAATTAATAGGGGCACCTCTGCCAATCCACCGACCATTATAATCACAGTCTAATACTTCCCATGCATGACGTGAGTGATGCGCTGAGCAACTGTCATGCTGATGCCACATATTTTGTCGAACGTGCAAGGTAACATCCTCAAGTAGTATTGGTAGTTCCTGTTCCAAAAAGTTTCGATATCTGATTCCATTCAAAGTACCTTCAATAAAATAAGGACCAATGAGTTTGTTCCCTATGATTCCACACCAAGCATTAACTGACCAAGGACGTTGATGTTCAACTTGTCGTAACCAGTGGGGATTTTCTACACTCCAGTAATGCATGTTAGGCCGATTAATGATACCATGGTTTGTGAATGTAGCCTCATTTGAAAATAGTACATTAGCAAAGAAATTGGGATTACTTTGCAGTTGTTGAAGAGCCCATTCACAAAATACTACTCGATTATGAAAATCTTCGCCATGAAGTTCTTGATGCAGTGAAATGTGATATGGATGATACCTACAACGATGCAATACGTTGACAATACTACCTAGGAACATTCCGGAATCGCGTTGTAATTGCCGACTGCTTATCTGTGGCTTTTGGTGAACAGCTGCTAGTACAGCTGTTTCATTAGCTTCTCCTGTAACAGTTTTTCTTCATTTCCTTTTCTTGGTTTGCACGCTGCCATCAGAGATAAAGGCATTCACATTTTTTTAAAAAAAAAAAGAACGAGAGCGAACATTATCTGGAAAACGCTCAGCATATAAGGCAACAGCATCGTGAACATTTTTCCTACATTCACCATAAATCAGAATCATTTCAATTTTTTCTTCTACGGTTGCACGATTCATTGTCCACTTGCAATTCTGCTCTACTGTAGAAATGAAGGGTAGATGTGCTGGCAATAAAACCAACTCACGTACGATGAAAGCTTTAGAGATGCTTTCAGTTCTAATTCTGAAAGATAAGTGAGCTCTGATCGCCTTGTATGATAGAGCAGTCCCCTTTTCGTTTTGTCGGAGGAATACAATGTTGAGAATGGAATTTCCCATTTAAGTTATGAAATAATTGTCTCTCCCACTCTCGCAGCGTGGGGGTGGGGGAGTTAATTCACGTGTCATTGGATAGCATTTTGATAAATTTTTATTTCTCTGATTTCATATGATTTTTTATTTCTTGAGATATCCCCAATTTTCAATGATGTTTTACCCATTTTGATTTTTGTCGATTATAGCGCCATCTGCGAGCAACCCTGTCGTACAGTACTTTAAATCAATGTGAAATTTTCTGAAGAATCCGAATTTGCAATAAAAATGGAGGTTCCTATTTACGTTTTTCTTCCCAACTCCTCATCTCATTGAGGGTGGAGGGTGGGGGCTCGAGTTCGGTATTATTGGATGACCCCATCCGAGACGAACAAATTTTAATTATTAAGTTTTTTGATCCGATTTGTAGTTTTCGGGATATTTCAATGTCTTCAGACAAAATGAACACCCTGTATACATATATGCTGATGTTATAATAATATATACAACAGGTTTAAATTTGGAGATTGTAAATAAAACTTTACAGGATAATTTCAATATTTTACAAAAATGGCTACATGATAATAAAGTTGTTCTTAATAATGAAAAAACAAAAGAATATTAATAAAACCCAAAAAGAAAACAGTAAATAAAAAAATTAAATTCAGAATACATTCGAATAATTGTTTACATTGAAATAGTACAAAATCTATTTCTTGTACTGAAGTTGATATAATAAATAATTTTAAATATTTAAGTATAATTATAAATGATTTATTTACATGGAATAACTATATAAATATACAGTATTATATAAAAAAATAAATGTAACCATATATATATTTTATTATATAAAAAATATTCTTCCACTTGAGATAAAAATTTTAATTTATTTTGCAATTTTTGATTCTTTACTAAATTATGGAGTTAATATATAGACATGTAGGAAATACACATTTGGAAAATTTAAAAAATTTACAAACCAAAGTTGATATTTCCTAAAAACATATGGAATAATATTAATAAAAGGAAACAAATATCAACTTATATAATTTGCTTATTTCGTCAGTCTGTCTGTCTGTGTGTTTGTCTGTCTGTCTGTCCGTCCGTCTGTCTATCTGTAACTCAATAAAATTAAGCTATTAAGATAAATCCAACGGTTCTCAATGGTACCATTGAATCAAGGGTACTAAAATTGGATGAAATACTACTTCATTTTGTCATTCCATGTTGTTTCCATGAAATTTTACCTGAAATTCTAACAAAATATACGTTCAAAACCAAATAGTTTTGTTACCACTGCACCGATTTTAATGAAATTCGGCATACTTAGTTATTTACGCTGATTTTGAAACTCAAAACCACTTTTGCTGTAGAAGCTTTGTTCACAAGTTAGCGCAGTATTTAGATTATACAACGGATGCAGGAAGGTCGCTGAACATGGCAAAGATCAGCGTTACTTGAAATGTAGGGCGCAAAGAATCAGGACTGCCATTTGTTGATGATCTTAGCGAACGATTTCCAGTGAAGGAAAATTACAGGAGCTGGGGGGTAGAGCTTAGCAACATCAATGGTATATCGTGGGACTTAGTGATGTCAGAAGAACAAGGAGAAGAGTTGTTGGAACTAATGAGTGGACATCTATTCTACTGTAGGTTTATAAAAATATGGAAGAAACAGTGAAGTTGGTTTCTAAATTAACAAACGGCTAGAAACTAATGTGGCTTTAACTGACAGTAATTCAGATAAATGTAAAAAACGTGTTGCAATTCTATCAGAGAAATGTCAGCTTAAGATAATTCAAGTTTATGTTCCAACAGCTGATCATTCTGAACAGTTGAATTATGAAGAGATACTAAAAGTTCACGAGAAAGGTAAGGAACACTTTCAGAATAAATAGAGGAGAGTTTTTAATGCAAGAATTTGCTAAGAGAAAGATGAACTGGACTACAAAACGTTTGTCATAAAGGATTGCTCTGTACTTAATCAGTTTAATACAGACGCAAGTTACATCACAACATGAAGCTGGGAAAGCTCAATTTAAAGAAATCCAAGGAAATATATTAATTTAATGGATATAAGAGAACGTACGTCTGAATTTGTAATTCAGTTGAGAAATCGTTTCAGTGCCAATTTTTTTAAAAGTTGTTATCATTTCCTTAGTGTCAAAGTTTTAATGTAATTTCAAAAGTTGAGTCTATTATTCCATACAAAGAAAAGGAAAATGTGAAAAAATTTCAGTTAAAAAAAAACAATCAACATCTAAACTTATAAAGAGAGAGATTATCATAGTTAAATGTAAATGTTCCAATTGATATTTAATTCTTTATTAATTTTGCAGATCAGGCACAGATATAGTTAAAATTGTCTCTGTTGCTATTGGACACCTCAAGCTGAATGAAAAAGAGGATGGAGGTAGTAAGATTCCTGTATCAAAGGTATAAATTATTTTTTTTCTCTTGTTCATTACTTTAAATATCATAGTTAAACATTTCTGCCCCAGTGTAGGTTTAGTTTGTCATATATTCCAATCAGCAACTTGCAATTTTAATTAATATTAAATATTAATTTTTTTTGTTAGCATCAATAGAATGTATAGTATCTATAAAAGTTTTTGTGCATCTAGAAATAGTGTCTATTTTTAGCGATACTGTACACTGAAGTATATTGGAGAAAGGGGGGAAGTACTTACTTTCACTGTCGGTCCGTCATTCCGTCATATTTCTACAACCAAAGTACAAATCGGACAGCTATAAGTCATGCCTTATTGGAATTTCTATGGCTTGTAGAGATGGGAGAAATATGAGTTCCGCTTTGTGGTCAGTTTTGCCTTACAGGAAGCAACCGAAAATCAAACATGTACAGGTCGCTTTGCTTTCGTGCACACTATAGAACGTGTTTTTTGCGTTGTAGACGTTATGTATCCCTTAATACTCATATCTGATCCAAATTTCGACATTCTTACCTCTGGGTTAAAAGAAAGAATGCACCTACTCAATTCTGATTGTTTACTAACAATCTTGTAACTATACATGACGTAGATAATAAAATGTTATTGTTCAAAAATTTAGTTTTTTTTCAAATAATTTTTAAATATTGATAGAATTATCAAAAAAAATTAAAATCCTACAGAATGTTGTGAAAATGTTTTCAAGAGAAATTAATTTCAAAACTTGTTTTCAATATTTTTTGGAGCAATTTGGCTTCTCTGAAGCGCAAGGCCAACGAATTGATAATAACAAATGAATGCAATAACGAGAATTATTCTCCGCAGTTGTTGCTCAATAAAAGGATTGATAAAAGACACTTACTCAGTGAATGTAGGTGGCTCGATTGACATCTGTAGAATTTAGTCTTGACTAATGTCAGCCGAAATGGAACAATTATTGAATAATAATTTAAGCTGTTAATAAATTTACTTTTGCTAATAAAGAGTAATTTTACTTATAATTGTATATACTAGACGGATACCGTCGCTTCGCTCCGGAATCCTGGCATATATAGCATTAAAAAAAATTACTTTATTTATTTAGCAAATTAATATGGAGATCAGAGAATACACGACTTCCCAGCTCGTTGTGGGCTTCTCCGCTTAACTCAGGTGTATTGCGCGTTGGTACTCACACAGGGGTTGCCGCAAAAACACTTCATTTTCTTGAAATATTTTCCAAAAGATTTCCTTGCTCCGACGTTTTAGTAATTTGTAATTTAACATTTTGCTCTTAGAATGACAGACAGAATAACATTTTTGTAATATATAATAATAATAGCTGGGTACTGTCACTTCGCTCCGGAACCCTTGCATATATAGCATTAAAAAAACAAACTTTTATATATTTAGCAAATTAATATTGAGATTCTTGGAGAATATATAACTTCCCAGCCCGTTGTGGCTTCTCCGGATAACTCTGATGTATTGCGGATTGGCGTCACACACCAAAAATTTAAAGTGAAAAACCAAATTTTTGCATTGAGAATGCAAAATCAAGAATTTTAGTACGTTGAAACAAAAAGAAACATTAGATTTTTTTTAATGATGCAAAATTCTACAGTGGAGTTTGATTTAAATAAATTTCATTTCAAATTATATTTATTAAATTTATTTTATTTCAATTTAGTATCAATTATATTTTTGTCTATATCCATCATTAATAAAAATAATTATAATAATTATTATTATTATATTATTATATTATATTATTATTATATTATAATATTATTTTAAAAAATTACTATAATATATTGAAAATAAAGGATAACATTATACAAAACTATAACTTAAGATCTGAAAGTCATATAAAATTAACATATCCCTATATAAATAACAGTTATGGAATAAGAAATGTTAATTATAAAATTAAAAACTTTATTAATAATTTAAATGTTAAATTATTTGAAAACAGTAATCACATTTCTCTAGTAAAAATTTTTTTTAAAAAATGGTTAATTGAAAATTTCTAAAAATATATGTATATATAAGGTTTCAATTGCATTTTGTACTAAATGTTATTTTTTGTTTTTTATGTATAAGGTATAATTACATATACAATTGTATTGACTTTTGAGATTAATTTTCTTTTCTTTATATAACTTTTAAAGATATAATTAAATTTTGTAATTTAAATTTGTATAGATTTATATAGTTAAAATTTTTAAAGATTTCATTATATAATCTATACTAACATTACCTATTAACTACACTTTTTTAATGTGTACTTTTTTTTTTAATATATAATATATATGTTAGTTTTGTAAAACTACTTAATCCCAGAACCCGTTTGATAAGGATTCTTATTCCTAACGGGACTGAAATGTAACTTAAAATTAATTAAGAAATAAAAAAATATTATTATTATTATTATTTTTATTATTATTATTATTATTGAATTAAGTATATTATTATTATTGAATTTATTTTATAAATTTCAATATATAAGAAAAAATATAAAAACATTGATTACTGTTTATTAGAAAGAATTAATAATACAGAAATTGAAGATCCAAATGTTTTATATAATAATATATTAAGTGAATTTATTAAATCTAAAAGATATATAACTTACTATACAGATGGATCATAAATTTCTAATTATTATTCAGGAGTTTCTTATAGTAAAAAACATTATGATAGATAGAATAAAGGCGATCGAATACATAAAGAATGGATAACTGAAGAATTAATTGAAGAAATAAAAATAAGAGACAAATTATTTAAAAAATATAAAAATAATAAAAATAATGAGCAATATTATAATAATAATAAAAATTTAAGAAATATACTAACATCAAAACTAAAAAAAAGCAAAAAAATAACACTGACCTGCGAAGATTTTCCGGCAAAAGTAATTGTATGTGATATACGTTACATTTAGTGTCCTTATGTAAAAAAAAATACCAGTTGTTTCGTATCACGTACAGATTTGTCATAAATCCGTCTCATGTGTATGCTAATTGAGCTTCGTTATTGTAAATGAGGTTTGGCTTGATTGTATGGAATGCAGGTATGGACATGTCTGAGAGAAAATATTGTATGAGCTGTGTTTTGGAGGGAAGTAGGTAATCATACAGGATTACCGGAACAACAAATAGAACAGTTGTAGTTCGCGCATGCGCACTGTCAGACAAGGTATAAACGCGAAGATGGCGTTCCTCCGTAGTCTGAGAGGAGAGTCTGAGAACGTGTGGCATGCCTTTGTCTATATGTTTCAACGTGCACTTGAAGTCGATTGAGTGAATAAGTGAGGTAGTTTGTGTTAAAATGGCAAGTGGCAGAGATGTTGGGAGGCGAAAATGTGTGAATAATCCCAACTCTTTCTGTTATGTATATGACCAATATACAAGTAAAGGCCAGAAGCGAAATATAACACCATTTATAAAAAGCCTATACTTGGGATATTTTAAC
The DNA here is from genome assembly GCA_023159025.1 of Thereuonema tuberculata. Lineage (NCBI taxonomy): Eukaryota > Metazoa > Arthropoda > Chilopoda > Scutigeromorpha > Scutigeridae > Thereuonema > Thereuonema tuberculata. The sequence continues at coordinate 97,464 of JAFIDM010037261.1, read as the reverse complement.
ATGAAGTTAGGTGATCAGGACAAGAATTTCGCACCCCATATTGTGTGTAAACCGTGTGTAGAAAACCTGCGGCAATGGTACAAAGGGTTGTGCCATCAATGCCATTCGGAATCCCAATGGTTTGGCGGGAATAAACAAATCACTTTGACGACTGTTATTTTTGTGTATGTAAAGTGTCCGGATTCAATATGAAAAACAAAAAGCACATTGTGTATCCCTGCCTTCCATCTGCCATAACCCCCGTACCACATGGACCCGATATTCCTGTCCCAAAACCACCAAAACAGTTACCAGAGAGTGTGTCTTCGTCATCTTCAAGTGCGGAGGATGGTGATGATGATACCTTTCTACCGGATGATGAGGATAAAACTCCACATCTTTATAATCAGTGTGACAAAAGGATTTGGTGCGTGACCTAGGCCTCACAAAAGAAAAGAGAACTTTTAGGATCAAGATTTAAAGAGAGAAATCTTTTACTTCCTGGGACAAATTCATATTGTTACAGAAATCGGGAGGAAGAATTCCGGCAGTTTTTTGTTCACGAAGACGAACTTGTGTTTTGCTATGATATCCTGGCTTAATTCGTCGTCTTGGAACTATTTACCAAGCAAAGGACTGGCGTCTATTTATTGATGCCAGTAAAAGAAGTCTCAAAGGTGTTCTTCTGCACAATGGAAATAAACTTGCTTCAGTGCCAGTCGCCCATTCAACATCTCTTCGTGAAAACTATCACAATTTATCTATGGTGTTGCAGAAACTGAACTACATTGAACACAGATGGTTACTGTGCTGTGATTTAAAAGTGTGCGGTATCATATTAGGGCAGCAAGGAGGATATACAGAGTTCCGTGTTTTCTGTGTGAGTGGGACTCTCGGGACAGGGATCGTCACTGGTTAGTGTCTGAGTGGCCCAAGAGGAAACAGTTCGTGTCTGCACAAAAAAACATTGTAAATCGTCCATTAGTTGATCCTCAAAGTGTGTTATTGCCCTCTTTACATATTAAATTGGGAATTATGAAGCAGTACGTGAAGAGTTTTGATAGAAGTAGTCCCTGCTTTTGGTACCTCTGTCACTACTGAGGAACACAAACGCAAATCAAAACAGCGTTCATTCACATCAAAGTGCAGGAAACAACAGTGTTCTTGAAGTGAGATTCATACATTCTAGCAATGAACATGTTACTTTTTTGCATATTCGTTGCAATTTGATCATGTCCCATTAAAATTACATATATTCTCTATTATGGTGTTTTCTATCGAAATTACAGCAATGTGTAAAATTTGGAGTTCAAATAGCAAAAAAACTGTACGTGATAGGCAAAAACGGTTTACATATTTGAACTCAGCACACCTAAATTAGGGTAAATCAGCTCTTCAAACTTTTGCCGGAGAAAATTTTTTTTTTTTCGCAGGCTAGTGTAATTATTATTATAACAAATTTAAAAATGATGTAAATAACGCAAAAAATTGTTCGAAAAAAAAAATGCTTTATTATGAGGGGCGTTCAAAAAGAAGCGAGCCGGAGTGTGGAATGGACAAACGGTGCAAGAAAGGTAATATCGTTGCATGTGTAACCAAGATTGGTTCCGATACGAGTGATTGCGGAAGTTCACACCCTCTGCTCGAGGGTCACGGGTGCAAGTCACGTGACTAAAAGCTAGCAGAAGCATACGTCAATCGTCCAACGAGGTCATTCACGTTGTAGGCAGTGAGACAGTGCAATGGAGGCATCTAAAGAAGAGCAAAGAGGTGTTGTTCGTTTTCTGACAGCAGAAGGAGTAGGAGGATGTTCTTCTTTGACTAAGACGGCCCCCTTCTGATAAGACTTCCTGCAGCACGGGACAACAGTGCTGCCCAACATTACTCGCAAACCTCACAGGCAAGCTCACCGGGGGGTCATTCTGCTCACCTTGGACGACGAAGTCAAGCCCTTCGTTCAGAATTGGTTCACAATGCAGCCCCGGGAATTTTACGAGACAGCCATTCATCGCCTTGTATCGCAGCGGGACAAGTGCCTCAACAGCCAGGGCCAATACTTCTGACATACCTGCACTGGTTTCTGTTCCTCGGCCTCCGGCTCGTTTTTTTTTTGAATGCCCCTTATAGAAAGAAAAAAAAGTGATAAACATAAAATTAAAAAAGATGAAATAAATAGGTTTACACAGGAAATAGAAGATAAAAACAAATTTAAAACACTTGCAGAAAAATTTTGTAATTATTATCATAAAATAAGTAATAATTTTAATATAAATTGTAAAGAGAAAATATTAAAAGATATAAATAATTCAAATTTTATAAATACAATTGTAATTGATGTACCAAATGATGAAGAGATAATAAATATAATAAGTGGGATGAAAAATAAAAAATAAATTGGACATGATGAAATATCTATTTCTGATATTAAAGAGAAAAAAGAAATCTTTGGTAAATTGATAGCATTAATGATACAATTAATTTTAAATAAAGAAATATATCCAAATAATTTAAAAATATCAAAAATTGTTCCAATATTCAAAAATAATGCTTTTAATGACTGTAAAAATTATAGACCTATTGCTGTATCATCAACTATAAATAAAATAATTGAAAAAGTTTTTTGTAAAAAATTACAAGAATAAAAAAAATGAAATCAATATGCTTATCAGCAAAATAAAAGTACAACTAAATTATTAGAAAAATTTTGTGGGCATATTATTAAAAGTTTAAATAAAAATCATTTTGTACTATTAATAGCTATTGACTTGAGTAAAGCTTTTGATCTGATAGATCATAAATTGCTTTTGACTAAATTGAAAAAACATGGAATAAGAGGTAAAATTTATTGAGGTACACATTTTTGCATGTATCTTACAAACACAGAAACATTTGTGATTTAGTGATATATAGTTCGATAGAACTTTCCAGAACCAATATTTTCTCAGTATAATGTTCCCTTCCAACTTTTATACTTTTCGTTTAAATTGAGAAAAAGTCGAAATTTTACCCTTTAAAAAGGCACCATCTTCGAAACCAATAGCTTTTTTCGAAAGATTTTTGTAGCATTTTGTTTGTCTTAAAAAGATCTACATTTTCTTCATTTACATGACCAATCTATCTCTTATAGTTTGGTCACAAAATTTGAAAAACGTAAATTGGAAAGCCTTATGACAGACAGAATAACGCTTTTATAACACAAAATATAATTCTTACATTTCTTTGAGAATTTCTTTTTTGCTTTTGCAGTAATTTTTCAATGTCAGATTGAGATTTAAACTTCAAGTGGAGAATTTATGCATATTTATAAAGATTTATTATCATTTATAGAATTGAACTACAGTTAGAACTGTTTATCAAATTTTAGTACCCCTAGTACTTTTAAGATCTTATAAAGAGGCAGAGAAAATGGAAGATAGAGATTTCCAAACGATATTTAAAAAATGCCAGTAAATCACAACCGTTGCGAAAAATAGAGCAAAACAGGAGGGAAGGGAAGATTTCACACTGGTAGTTGAATCACGAATAAGGAAGATTGGGGAAAAAATAATTTAAGTTAATAAACTTTGAGATCATAAGGATTGAAATTTTATACATGTTGAACATAATCTAAAGATCGAAATTTAAAGCGATACACCCCTGCCTACTCGAGAAATTAATAACAATTTAATAATTAATATACACGACCTAGGCTTCGGTTTTTCAAGAAACAAACCTTTCACGAGTGATTGAATTAAGCAACATTTTGAGGATTCATACATGAAGGAACCAATGAAATTAACGGAAAAGCCCTTTCTGAATTAGCATACACAAGCCATGCGATGCAGTGGTACCTCTGGCAGTGATTGCCTGAAAGCTTAGCAATCACTGTTCGATGATTCGATGAAAACAAATCATCATTGTTTCCTTCCAAACATAATAAAAATCGGCGCCAAAGAAATCCCTAGTGGCGAATCCCTGCAGCCTGATAGTGAGAAGTGTTTGCAGTAATCACGTTGCTGTCTAAGTAGCGATAAATAAAGTATGAACAGCCTTTTTTGTTCTACAGGAGCCAAATCTGAAAAACTAAAAAAATATGATAATAAAAAGAATAAAAATTAAAATTAAAAAGATTTAAGATAATTTTCTCAATTTATGATGAGGCTTTTCTTTTCTTTTTTCTTTTTATCTCTTTTCAAAAGTCCGTACTCAGCTCTGGCAGGAACCGATAAACTGTCTTTATACGAAATTCAGTATTTAAAATGAGGTAGGATTCCATACATTTGCGTTGAACCTCCGGCTTCCATGTAGCCAATGGGAGTGGTTTATTCAGATGTATACGATGCCGTGTAGTCCTGACATGGGCGCATTTGAGGCAATCCATGTTTTCATTATGGAGGGTCCTACAGTGTTCCGAGACTCGCTCATGTATAGAACTGCGGGTCTATCCTATGTATCTACATGAAATGTTCTTACACTGAAGTGCATAAACCAAACATTTAACATGTAACATAACTTAAAATTGATAATCAAGCAGTACAAAACAGTAGAATTAATTAAGAATTATCTGTATCTAGCCACAAATTGTTAACCATACAATTTTTTTTACATTTTTAAATGCTATTAAAAATGTGTATTATTGCACAATCAATCAAAATGCCATTATTTTGAAAATAAAACAAGGTAACATCAACTACGCTAAAATCACAAAAAAACTTTTTTTCTCACTTTCAGTTCTGCAAACTTTTTTATTATATCTTTTAAATTTACTTGACCAGCAATTTCATGTTCAATTGCCAAAATGGCAAAACCATTAGGACGATTTTGTGTAGTAGTCGAAAGTAGAAAGTTCTTAATTAATTTTAACTTAGAGAAACTCCTTTCGCCACTGGCTTCAGTTATTGGTATCTGTAGTATCTGTAGACCGATACAAGGCAAGACTGGTGGTAAAAGCTTTACGCAACGGAGATATCAAGATTATGATCAGACATACGCCCCAACACCAAGTATGACAAATCTGAGATTACTATTAGCCGTTGCAACAGATCAACGTTGGCATATAGAGCAGTGTGACGTAAATGCAGCTTACCTATACGGAAAACTCGAAGCGGAAATTTATTTAGTTATGCCAGAGGGAGTAATGTATGATAAAGAGAAACATGATGGCGTGTGACTCACTAAAGCACTGTATGGCCTCAAACAGGCAGGAAGACAATGGTACAAAGAACTGAAGGACAAGTTGAAGAAAGTAGGATTTCAACCAATAAAGTCAGACCCATGCATATATGTTAATAATAGTAGATCATCAAAAATTATTTTGATTGTTTATATTGATAACATCCTAGTCCTTGGAAAAAATAAGGAAGATATTGATGATACGTTTGTGAAATTAGAATCAATGTACAAAATTAACAGAATGGGGAAAATTCAAGAATTCTTAGGAATGAATTTTGAGTATGATCGCCAGGAAGGAAAATTAGAAATTAGTCAGTGTAAATTTATTTCTGATTTATTGCATTCAAGTAAAATGCAAGATTGTAAAGCAGTGTTTCTCAACCTTTTAGTACTTGCGACCCAATTTTCAATCACAACTCTCATCGCGCCCCCCGAAAAAAAAAACCCTCCAAACCTATCTGTTCGACCAAAAAAAAAAAAACAACCTCCAAACCTATCTGTTCGACCAAAAAAAAAAAAAAACAACCCCCCAACCTATCTGTTCAACAGATCTTCGATATGCTCGCGACCCCCTTTAGTTTTAACGCGCCCCCCTAGGGAGGCGCGCCCCACAGGTTGAGAAACGCTGTTGTAAAGGGATCTTCACACCCATAGAAGAGAAAAGAAAATTTTCAACAGATTTAAGTAAAACATTGAATCAACAAGAGCAGACCCATTACCTAAGCGTTACCGGCAGTTTGAATTATTTGAGCAACACTAGCTGACCTGACATTAATTACTCAGTCAATCAACTTTCAAGAAAGATGGCGAACCCCACTGACCAAGACAGAACACAGATAAAACGTGTAATGAGGTACCTACAAGATTCTAAAGAACTAAAGCTGATTTATTCAAGATCAGAAGATCAGTAAAAACGTATTGCGATGCATCATGGGCTGATGATATGACGGACAGGAAGTCAACGTATGGATGTGTCATGACATTATGTAATGGAGCAATTCACTGGTTGACGAGGAAGCAGCAAGTCACAGTTGTTTCGACCCAAGAATCCGAATACATTTCTTTGGCCTTATGTGTTTATGGAATGTTCTGACTGAGATACATGAGAGTAAATATGTAGTGAGCTCAAGTATACTATATTGTGATAATCGAGCCGCCATTAAATTAGCATCGAGTAGCATTAAAAAAAATAGGAGACGCAACATAGATATAAAATATCACATTATCAAAGAAGCCGTGGAAAATGGAGAGTTAACACTGGAATATATAGTCATTGAAAAATACAGCGGATGGTTTAACCAAACCATTAGGAGCGGCAAAATTGAATAACTTCATAAAGTTATTAGGGATGAAGTAAAAGAGAGTTTACATACACTTAAAGCAGAAGGAGTTTTGCAGTAAATTCCTATTTATTTATGAGAGATAAATAAATATTATTATTATTTGTTTGAGTGCTTTAATTGTATTTAAAACTAGTGATGAGATTAAAATTTGAATATTGGAACGTAATGATTACGTCAGAGACAAGCTGCATAAAAGAAGCAAGCTTGCCTCGTTCTGAGTCTTTTGAATGGTCTTTCGAATTGTTCCTTTCGAATCACCTTTCGTATTGGGTCTCTTTCGTATCGAGTATTTTGTCTTAGCATTAACGAATGCCGTGAGACTTCAAGAATTAATTGAGTTCAAATTAATAGTAACGTTGTCAATCAAGAGAGGTCGGGACAATCGATCTATGTGTTGTGTGACGTAGGATTCGCAAAAAACAAGCGGACGTCATCACTTGGACCGTGCGTAAGGCAGCGGGAGGTTTAAAAGGTCTGGCGGTAATTGTCGGGATGACAAAATGGACTACTCCTAGCCACGTAGATCAAATACAACGTACTCAGATTATTGTAAGTAGAGACCTTATTTATTTATTATCCATTGAGGGATATGAAAAGGAAGAATTCAACTTGCCAGGTTATTAAGAAGAGAAACCAAAGTTTAATGTCACATGTTCGAGTGTAGAAATTTGAACTGTAAATAGAACCAATTAATTACTGCAAATTTAGGAAGTTATAGGAACTGAATTAATTATTAATAAGTGCAAGATTCTTCAGGAACATGATTTTGTTAAGGAACTAAAATCAAGTGAATATTAGTTAATGAGAACATTTCATTATCGTAAGAACACGCGAGTAGCGGGAACTGTTAGAGATATTTATTTTCAAGAGAATAAATTGAAAAGAATTATAAATATCATTCAAGAGAAATTAAATGATATTTAGTGAACAGAATATTAAGTGAACAATAGTAAATGAAGATTATTGTGACGTCATGAAGCATGACATATGCATTATGGTAACTAAGAGAATTTAGTTACATCTATTCAGATAAATGACTTTCACACATGGGCTAAGCCAATCGCGTAGATTCACACGGGTGAAAAGTCATATGAATAGAAATCACTCATACAAGTGAAATAGGAAATAGAATTATTTTAATTATACAAGTGATAAAGCATATCGAATTGCGGTGATTAACCATTAAATTAATATATTACATACCGGTGATAAAGCAATATTGATTTAATTCATACAAGTGAAAAGCTAGGTGCTTATAAAAGAGTAATACGGATAGTATTAGAACATTTGTAACGAAGACTTGTGGAACTGTTTCCTATGACTGAATGAACACTTGTGATAATGAACTATTATTATTTAACTATTTCTTCAGATTAAATTACTGCATTTGCTAGTGGTGCTCTGCTACACCAGTAAGAGAACTTTTGTATTAGGCTGAACTATTAATATTTATTTTCAATACTAATTGAAAAAAAAAATATCCGAATTGATTTACCACAATTCACTAGTAATTAATTTCCAGCTTAACTACATTATCAGTATGATATCATAACCAAGATAGGTTCGCCGAATATAATGAAAATAAAATTACTCATGTCTGTTTCCTGGTGTCTGTATATCAATTAACTACTTTTGAACCAGTGGATGGACATTTTGAAAGTTGGTAAGCATTACTATTGACAATCTAACTTTTATATTAGAAATCTTTCCCAAGTGGTCCAATGTTGCACAAAAAGTGACCATAACTCCTTTAGAAAATGTTTACAATCCAATAATGTTTGACAATAAGTTTCAATCCATTCATTTCTCAAGGTCCCCAGCATTGATTGCTGTGCAGTATATTGGAAACAAGTATAAGAGACGCAAACATCTATTTCGCAAATGTAAATTTTTAAAGCATGAATTGTTTTTATCACATCGATTTAACAAACTATAGAGATTTAAAATGTCTGGTTGTTATATTGTTGTGGCAGGTTTTTGTTCTAGCTTCTTATCTAAGTAATGAATTAAAACGGTAAAAAGCCTGAAATAAAATAGATTTTCATTAAAATCTTTATAAGACTCAATTAAAACTATTTTAAGCTTTCATTAAATAATTAGTCTATAGTAAAACTTTAAATCTTCACGGATGAAACGTTTGAAAAATACGCTCACAAAGTTCTAACAATAATGTATCCTTAATATGTTTCTACTTCAAAATCTACCTGAAACATCAATGATGATTAAATTGGATAATCTGCTCCTAATTTTAATATTTTAAAAGTTTCTTTTTTAGGATGTTTTAGTACGTGATTAGTTGTCATTAAAACTAGTTTTTAAAAATCCTGATGATTTTACACTTTGCTCTTTATTTATAGGTTCATTTTTGTTGTAGAGTTAATTTAAATTTTAACTTTAGTTGCTTAAAGATACACAAGTGAGTTTTTCTTATGCATTAAATGAATATCTGAAATTAAAGTTATTTTGCTATAATTATCTTTACATTACACAGGGTGTCCCAGGAGGAAAGGTCAATATTTTGGGAGGTGATTATATCGGTTATTTAAAGCAAAAAATGTCGTATGAACAAGTATTCTATTCGGAATGGTTTCCAAGATAGAGCTATTTAAATGTACCGTTTCAAAATGAATGATAACAAGGAGATACTAGATACTGTTTGCAAGATTGACAGGTCAAGTTACACATTTCTTATAGACTGTTTTATTATAAGTTTCGAAAATTCCACCACCAACACCATGAACTTCTAAATTCTTGTGAGAACATGATGTGTTGCTTGTCTGAGTTCATCGTGATATTCCTTTATGAGCACAAATGCAACAATTATTCGAGCGAGCAATTCATCTCGTATATTCACTCCAGGTCTGTAGACTTCACTATTCATCGAACCCTATAAACAGAAATCCAAGAGGGTTTTGTCTTGAGATCTTGCAGCATGCGGTGGAAGAGAAGGAAAAGAAAGGTCAGCAGGCACAATTACATGCCAAATTCCAATTATTTCGGAAGCTATTCAGAATAGGACATATTTTCATATGACATTTTTTGCTTATAATAACCGATACTATTACCTTCCATGGAATACCCTGTGTACTGAAGAGATATAGATGTTGGTCGAATGAAATAGTTTTATTATTTCCGTAGTCTTAACATATCTACTAAAAGGTTTGAATAAAAACGTTACGAACAGTTGCAACAAAGAGAAGCATACAAAGTACAAACAAAGAATGCTGGGCCGAAATTGATAAATATAACCTAAACCACCTCAAATTACCTGAGAGGAAAAAAATTAAATACTCATTGAAGACTAAGTTTAGAGGATTTATTTAGAACTAGCTTCTTATTACACTATCCCTTTATAAACACATCAAAGCCTTAAACTTAACAAGAATTAACCTAATAAAGGATCCTTTCACTCTTCCAGTCTATAATCTCTATATCTTTATTACACTAGCATTAGAGACTATTATCATCTCATACTAAGTAACCAACCTATTTCCATATACAGATGAATATCCAGTAAGTTTCCCTCTTAAGTCAATGGGAAATATATTTATGTCTGTTTCTTCTTTTTAGACCCAATCAAAAATAATTAATTTTTTTTCTTCTTTCGGAATGAATCTTTCAAAAACAAAAATCAGTTATGTTATTTAATATCACCTGATAATAAGATAACAGTTCATTGCACTTCTGTAAAAAAAAAACAAATCCTTCCTTAACTTTTAGAAGAGACTCTAATGTCTTATAACACTATTAGAGCATTACCCAAAAAACTACATACACTTGAACACATTTTCTTTTAGGAGTTTCCGAAGTCCTCTTCCCCTTTCTCACACTCACTTGCATTTACTCTTCTATCATTATATAAATAATCACCTCCGAGGTGGAGATTACTGTTTTCCAGATAACATCAACCTTGTTA